>JASAMX010014809.1:0-21581 GCA_030248175.1 Microlaimidae sp. YZB2_3
CGGTTTGCCCCGGCTCATTTGACAGCTAAATTGTCGGGGCCGGGGCCGGGGCCGGGGTAGAGAAAATTGCGTTTGCCGGGGCCGGGGCCGGGGCCCTGGTCGATCCCTAGTTGTGATAGTTAGCCAAAAATCAAACTAGGTAGTTAAGTAGGTAGTTAACTATTTTTAAAATTATAAGCAGGCAGTTAAGTAGTTAAATAAAATTACAAGTAGGTAGTAAGTAGGTAGTTAACTAATTGAATTTTTTGAACAAGGTAGTTAAGTAGTAAGTAGTTAAGTAGGTACTTAAATAGCTAATTTTTTAACTAAATACATATTTATATTAAAGTAGAACAAAAATCTTTAATCTGTAATGTAATTTATTTAGCTTTTGTCAGTTCTTTATATTTAGCAATACTTACGAAACGGTTGGACAAATAACATAGTAAAATTGAAATTTAGGAAGTTGTTTACAGAAAACATTTTATTGTTAATTTATGTTAAGTATGCCAAAGGCTAGACATCAATGTGAGCCTTTAACAAATCTACATTATACTAAAATAAAAAGAAAATTATTCATAAGTTTTATTTCAAGACAATAAAAAACACATTTAAAAAATATTCATTTTTAATTTTGTATGAATTTATCTTAAATAAACAATTTATTTATTTATGAGGGCACGAAAAATGGATTACATTTTACAAGAACGAAATTTTTGTGAGATTTCACAATAAAATTTTATGGGTTACACGGTTTACCAAAAAATACTCAAATATCAAAATACTAAAAAATAATCCCACACAACATTTGTTCCTTTTTGGTTTTAAAAACCCACTTGGAATGGATTCCAAACAAAGGTGACCTACATCAAAAATGTTTGTCTAATTTATATGATCTTGTTGGACAATCTTGTTGGAAGAGGGCAATTCCTTATTTCATTGCAGCTTCATATCCATTTTATAACGAAATTTTCATTGCTTTCAAAATAGTTTCTCAACTAAATTTTGTTTTTTAAAACAATACATTGAACAGACAAACATTTTACAAACATAACTTGATTAATACATAATTTAAAAAAAATATTTTTTTGTTTTCTAATTTAAAAAATTAAATTAAAAAAATAATTAAAAACAGTTCAAATCAACAAACAAATTTTCGTTTTATTATAACCAAAAAATCGGTCAAAATATTTATTTATCTTATTATAGTATTTAATTTCTATTAGCAGTAGTTTTCGTACAAAATGAAACATGTTATAAATAAAAAAATAAAGTTGGATTTTTGTCTTTTTGATTTACTCAAAGCATAATTGTATTACGTAAAATTTGTTTATTTAAAGCATTACTTAGGTTTTCAAATGGGTTCATAACTATAAAGCACAAAGTTACTGTGGAGTGTGTCCAGATATGGATTTTTATTAAAAGCACTCAGCGCTTGCAAATTACTGTGGATAGATGCACGCTGTCACATTACACTTTAAAAAGCCGTGAATTTTAAATAATATATAGGCGCCCCTCAGATACTGATTCTTAGTGTAACGACCCTAACTACTTGACTGCCTACTTCACTAACTACTTTCTGCCTACTTTGTAACTACTTTGTTAACTACTTGTATTAACTACTTTATTTTTTGAAAGTAGTTAGTTAAGTAGGTAGTTAACTATTTTTAGAAACAAAAGTAGGTAGTTAAGTAGTTAGCCAAAATTATGGTAGTTAAGTAGTTAACTACTTAAGTAGTTATCACAACACTATTGCTAGGATAGCGTCACCTGATCGGATAAACAGCAATGACAGTGCCGATGGTGACAACAAAATTGACAAGCAGCAGTAAAAACTATTTTTTCATTGTATTGCGCAAACATTCTATTTTTCTTCATCGTTGTCTACTGGTAACAAACAATCATTTTTTTTTTGTAATTTCATCTACTTGTTGTTGTATAAAATGTGCAGAAAAATTTATGTAAAAACTCGTAATAATTTTGCTTACAGAAGATTTATATTTGCTCAAGTGATTCAAACTTTTATTACTTCAAATTTCCGCCACGATATTTGTCACATAATATTGTTTTTCTTTTTTGTGTAAATCGTTATTATAAAATGTACTTGTCGTTACTATCTACTACCCTGTATATTACCGCTTTTTTGTGTTTTTGTGTGTATTTTTTGCAGTATGTGTATTGTTGGCGTATAATGTATAAGAGGCAGCAAAAAAAATTAGAAGAAAGGTGTTGGTTGCGAACTACCATCACCTTGATTGGAGGGTTTATTCTTTGTAGGTTTAGTGGTCCCCTCTTCACCGCGCTCCCCCCATATCGGCTTGCTTGTCCATTAGCTGGAAACAGTTTTCGGTTGGTGGGTAGGTGTGGCGGAGAGCGCGTGGCAAGTTTCAAATATTTTAAATACCGCCTGTGCAATAGTTTTAATGTCATTACACCGCCAAGTTTCAAATGCGCACTTGTTTGCGTTGTTTGCAAATTTACAGTAGCTGTATTGTTTTAAAAACATAAACTATTTGTCATATTAACAGGTGCCAGGTGAGTACCATATTATTGTTTTTACTGTTGACTTCTGAGGCAGCCCGCCTACCGTTCTAGTGTGACACATACCGCGTATGTGTTCCTTCTGTAAAAACTCAAAGTACAAGCTTTAATAAAAGGCGATTATCTTTCCCTATTCATTGTCGGGCTTATGGTGTAATGGATAGCACGCCAGTGACAACTTTGGAGGTTACGGGTTCAAATCCTCTATCGGCCAAATTTTTCAATAAATTTGGCTGTCTAAATTTTTCAGCGCCTATTTATTTTCGCTTCTACTTTGGGTCGTCACACTAGCAAGGGACCCAAAGTCGGCTGATCCTTCAGAAGTTAGGTATTTATTATAATTAAACCCATTTTTTGAGCCGAGTGAAAACTGTTGGCTGAACAGGTTTCATCCATTAAGTTTGGAAATTTTGAACGGCAAAACCAAAAATAGACACATTATGGCTGAATGGCTCCAATTCACAATCATCATTAGCTAAACCAGGTAAATCAAATAACGCGTAATTGATTTAATCAGGTTAGGTTCAGATAACCCTTAGCAACGGAGGAATGTTTTTATTTAAAACAGGCTTATCCCTACAAATAGAAAAACTTTCTTTAAGCCTTAAACAATAATCATTAGAAGCCGACGCTAAAATGGTAAAACTAGACAAGTTAGGTGTAGCTTTTAACTGATTACAAACCAAAATATGATAAAAAAATGGCTGATGCTTTTGGAGCTATTTTCTTTCCAGTCTTAGATGAAACACCAATATGTTCTGCTAATCTAACTTAAATCCGTCCAAATTCCCGTCCAAAAATCTCTACATGGCCAGTTTTGACATAAAATCTCTGTTTACAAATATTCCTTTAAAAGAAACTATTCAAATTTGTTCTGATAAGCTGTTTGATAATAACACTTACCTTGAAAGTTTTACCAGCAAACAAGATTTAAAGGATTTTATCAGTTTAGCTGTTGAAAATAACGTTTTCATGTTTGATTCAAAATTTTATCAACAAATCGATAGGGTAGCAATGGGTTCACCACTCGGCCCAACATTAGCCAATGCATTTTTATGCCAACACGAAGAAAATTGGTTGAGGGACTGCTCCTAACAGTTTTAAAACAACTCTTTATAGAAAACCTAAGAATGGCTAAGAAAAACGAACCTCAGAAAAATTTCGATTTAATATTGTTTTAAATGAAAGAACAATTATTATTTTTCTCCAAATACAGCAAAAAAACATTTTTTTTCAAAGAATTTTTAATTGAAGGAAACCAAAAGTGCAAATTAAATCTTTAAAACTGAACTGGAAGCATTGAATAGCGTGTGTACAGGCTTTAACTCCCTGTTGAAGCGCAACTATTTTGCTTATTTGTACATTACATGTCCGGGGAACCACAGAAACACATAACTTGTAATTGTAATTCTGTTATTTTTTGTTTTCTTGATTTTGTTCTTTGTCGTTATAAACTTTAAAGCTTCTTTCGGTCACTTAAGTTATGTTCGGCTAGCTATCCAAAAACTTTGTTTTTAAATTTGAATTATTTAAAAGCTTCTGCTGGAGAGTTTTGAGTTTTTGCAACACGTTATTTTAAAAAGAGTGGTTTTGGATGGAATTTTTATGACAAAAAGAGGTCAACATTTTGTTTTTATTTTATTATTTGCTTTTATTTTCTTCTTCAGTGTATGTGAAAACTGTTTAAACATCTTGTCCTGCTGTTTTTTTAAACGCTCTAAAACGAGAGCTTATTTTACAAAAGCTTAATTTAGTGTAAACTCACAGTATGCATTGTAATTGGTATTAATATCTATTGTTTTTAAATTTTTATTTCTCATATTGCTGTTATATACCGGAGGTAAACGGATCAAAACTATAACACTAGCAACTAATTCAAAAATGAATAAGCTAAGTTATTAAATTACTGTTCGTTGGTCTTAATTTCGTGGAAAATATGTATTCTGTGAATGGTTTCCCGGTTTGGGTCGTTTACTGAAATCTAATATGTTTATTACTAGCGGTAAGTTTTCTAATGGTTGAAAATTTTGGATGATTTTCTACAGTTCTATTATTTGTGTAGTCCCAAAACTAGTAAAATGACTGAGAGAGTATAAAACTGCTAATGGGTCATTTTGTAAAGCCGGCTTACCAGTCCTAAAAATCATATTTACTTCACATCAAAAACTACATAATTTATGTACAAATTATTCGCCTATTAATTAACGTCACCGCTAGTTAATTACCTCAGTCAACTTCCGCTTAACAAATCACAACTGTTACACATCATAAACTATAGCCAAACATAAATCATCCGCAGGTAACTTAACCATCAGGGTTCTCAACTCTCCTCGCCAAAACTTCCTTAATGATACACATTACACTAAACCTTACACTAAGCCGCCAAGAGTTTATTACGCTCTTTGATCATATTAGACACTCCTATTTGTTTATTGAGCATTACTGGACATACTCCTCACTCCATATTGAGCATTACTGAATTTGTTTTGGGAGGCTACTCCTCTTTTACCACGGTAACCATTAATATAAACTCAGCACTAGGAAGTAGGATAACGTGTCTTTCCAACACAATTTGTGTATCCAGAGAAAAAAGGTTCTTCTATTTGCCAGCTAGACCCTTTTTCCTGCCGCTACATAAAGCATGAACGGACGAAAATAAATATAATAAAAAAACAGTTGTCAGGGATGAAGTGACCAATTATTATTAAGTTACATCAGGTTTTTTTGCGTGATATTTTCTTGAAGAACCAGTGGTTACTTTACCATCTAGCTATTTTCACCCTGATAGAATTCATCTTTAGTTATAGCTTGTGCAATATTGATGCAATTTAAATTAAAATTAGAACCAAACTGTCATTTTAATTGCATTTTAATAAGCACTGCAATTATGCTTATAGATTTTTTTGTTTTTTTTTGGTTTTTATTTAATTTAAATTAATAAATTTACAAAATAACAATAACAGTGTAATAGACACCTTGCACTGAAACTTAAAACAAACATAAGATATAGAACACACTAATATTTCTGACTGGATGGAAAATGCCGTAATCATGCAAATGTTTTTTTTAAAGGAGAAAGGCAAAAAACAAAACCCTGGGGTCTTCAATAATGACTAGTGACGGGTAGTTCTGGTTCCAGGTTCCAGATGTTCTGGGCAAAATTTAGAATTCCGGTTCCGGTTCCTGTTCCAGATATTTGTAAAATCTCAATTCTGGTTCTGGTTCTGGTTCAGGTGTTCAGGGGTTTCATAGTTTTAATAGGCAGTTTCGGCTCCAAGTTGGGCTATAAAATGCAACAGTGCTGTGTGATTAGATCAAAAAAATCATTATCAGATGGTAGAAACTTTTATTTAGTGAGCAGCTGCCCAAAGCAAATGCAAATTTCCTATAGTCCACATAATGTCCATCTCAGACTATTCCACATCTTTTCTGTCTAAACATACGCCTGGGGAAAAATCGCCCCTTTTCCCTGATCTATTCTTATTGGTAGTTCCAAATAGTTATCGCCAACTTGTTCTTGATCAATATCACGATTCAATTTTGGCTGGACATTTTGGAATTATGCGCCACCTTAGGAATCACAAAAATAAAGAGTTCTCCTTTACACCCAGAAGGCAATGGGTCAAACGAAAATTCCAATAAACAAATTATCAATTGCTTGTCTCATTTTGTTTTGAAAGCAGGTAATGATTGGGATAAAGCTTTACCTTTTTGTTTGCTCGTTTTAAATACTAGTGTTTCTAAATCATTAAAAGATACTCCATTTTACCTTATGCACTTGTGAGATGTACCTTACCGTTACAATCTGCTTTCAATCTCCCTTGACAAGAATATTTAGATACACTAGACTATAAGACCCAAATGTTGTTTTTTAGTAAACTAGCTTTTGAATTAGCTCAAGAAAATTTACAGGAAGCCCAAAATTCCCAAAAATACTATTATGATACTAAATCCTTGAAACCATCTTTTGCCGTAGGTGACCTTGTTTATTTGCATTGTCCTGGAATTACAAAAAAAGATTTGTGTAAAAAATTTCTCCGCTCCATAGGCCCTTACCGCATAATTGAACTTTCTCCTCCTACCGCTTTAATAGTTCCTTTAAATAATAGAAAACGCTTTGAAAAATGGACGCATTTTAACCGTTTAAAAAATGCTTATTAGCAATGAGTTAAAAATTTCCTTCCAAAGATAACGATACTCTAAGCTGTCCCACCAGACCCTCAGCGGGGATTGAAAATTCTTCCGCTTTCCCTGAGGCGGATAAGCCGCTGCTTCAAAAGCATTGTTATCTCACACTATCAAAGAGTAAGCTTTCTTCATCTGTAAGCCTGTAGTGTAGTTTCTTTATAGTGCCAAAAATTATTTAGTCGCTAAACCTTTTTTTTATATGTAAAAAAATTATAATAATGGAGGAATTTCCTTATGCTACGCATCACATAAATTTAGGACAGCGCCTTATTATGGACTTAGACTCAGGTGGTGCTATCTTAAATTTGTATAGAAATGGTACCGCCACATTAACAAACTACCCAGGAACTTCCGTAAATTTTCAAATAACCGCTAACCCATATTTTTTGGAGCCATCCCAACACTTACAACCAATGATTGCTGGAACTGGCCCAGTTCTCTCCCAGCCATTACAACCTAAATTTACTTCCAACTATTTTCAGGCAGCCAATTCCCAAAATCTTATTCCTCAGGCGGTACCCACTGTACCAATAACCCCAGCTACCAGCTATATTCCAACTTTCACTGCCGCCACTACAGTGGAGCCTCTAACTACTTCCATGGGACCAATGGTCCCATCTCACCAAACTATTAATACAGCAACTCCTTTAGTCGATGAAGGTAGTAGCGTAGCTGAAACCGCTGAGTCTCTTACGCCTGCTTCTGCGCCTTCAACGGAGGCTTCCGCGCCTTAAATGGAGGCACAGCAGTCTTCAGTGGCTGTGAGCACCGCTGCTACCATGGTGTCCGCCTCACCGCTTCCGGCAGCAGGTTGCCCGCAAGTTGAAACTTCTTCAACAACCGCCGTTTCAGCTAGTAGCAGTACACAGAAAGAGGCCATCAAAGTAAATATCACCGGCACTTTTTCTGTAATTGCAATTCGTGAAACCGACGTCCTTTGCGCTGACAGTAAAGAACGACAATTTTTATTGACTGAAAACACTATTTTTGACCTCATTTTTTTCAAAAAAAACCCTCATTTTTCCACAGCTTTGACACGTTTGAAGCGGAGGAATGCTTTTATCATGATGCCCAGGTCGGTTACATTCCCACTCTCTATAAGCTGACAACATCACTCCAAGAGCTTAAGTGGGGCACTTGTCAGTACTTTGAGCCTGAGGGCGTAACGAACATTATTTTTGTGGGCAGAAAAACAATAAATCACAAAGCCTGAATACGTCGTTATATTATATTAAGATGGGTCAACCAAACTTTCCTACATGTGTTAACTCGACCGTCCTAACGCGTATCATGGACTTGGACACTGAATATTCAATACAAAATGCCGCCTTCTCCCGATTTTAAATTAATTGGCATATCGTCATTACTCCCCATCCCCAGTCCATAGCCAGTGTCTTTTTCGCGCGTACGGAAGAAGAACCGTCCACTGAGGTTATTGTACCAGTTCATTTGCTTATAATCTTCCTCCCACACTTCACAAAAATGAATGCCACTGAACGACTTCAAGCAGTTAGTCCAAAGCGATTCTATGCAACACTTACGCCTATCTATAGCAATAGTGCGCAACGTCCTTGGCGCATTCTAAGATTTAATGATGCCTTGTAAACAATTACCGACTCGTTATATTAACATATGACTCCTCACTCCACAATATTATATTTGATTTTGGTGTGCTTCCTTCACTATATACTTTATTAATGTTTTCTTGGACGTTTTTTCCACATTTTTTTTCCTATATACTGTGTGATTTTTAATGCTTCCTCCGAATTTTTGTGCCTATATACTTTATGCTTCCTCCACATGTTTTTTTGCTGTATATTATGTTTGTATGAGTTGTGTTCTAACTCCCTCATTTACAATTACTGTTTTGTCTTTGTAAAATTTCGGGCAAAATTCTTTAAAATGGGGGGATGTGTAAGGAGCCATTATTCAAATTACCATACCCGGCGTTCTACATAAAGCAGGTATATAAAGGGGGCCTTCCTTTGTAAAGCATTAGTTAAGCTAGTAGATCTTTGGTAATTCCACCTACTCTTTTTTCTAACTACGCAGCTGGTAACTCCCACCGTAAACCTATATCTCCTTGCTGTGTTTTCTCTGTAGTTGTGAATAAATAAAGCTTACTCCCTACTGGCCTCCAACATCTCAAGACACAAGGGTTGCGCCTTACAGTATTGGTTTTGGTACATATAACTTAATTTTTCCCGTTTGCAAACTTTAATAGTTATTAGCAAGACTTTAAATAATTATGTTAAAAGCTTAAGAAAACAGGTTTGAATAACTTGTATTTTTTGTTCAATTTTTATTTTTGGCTTAAGAATCGTCAAAAAAAGTCAAACGAGCAAAAAAAACTCTTTATAAATACGGTAGTACGATGATGTTTAAAAACAACAACAAACGACAGGTTTTTTCACCTAAATTTTAAGGTGGCCGAATTTAACGGGAGCTTAAAATGCACAGTTAGTTAAACGCATTGCAAAGTGATTTTGAAGAAAATATCAAAACAATGAAAATTAACAATTTGAGCCTTAAATAAAAGATATTTTAAGTTTATATATTGCTTCGTTTTAAATTTGATGCAGTTTAAACACAAAGCAAAAATTAAGAAAATCACAAAAAAATCACTTTTTGTATGAAAATATTGGTAATGTAGAATGACAAAAATAAAAAAACTTTTGCACAAACACTATATTCAACATTAATCCAGTTACTTTTGTGCTAGTTCTTTTGTGTTTCAAAATAGGCCAATTTTCTAACACCCTAAATTGGTGGCCGAAATTAAGGCCTGGGCGAAATTAAGTCAGATACCGTACATTACGGGTTGTAAAATGGTAACCATTGGTAAATTCGAGTTAAAACTATATTTTTTTGACATCAGCGTGTCGAGAGCTTTGATATGAGTACAAACATATAATTACGGAATAAAAAAAAAAAAATAAATAAAAAAAAAAAAAAAAAAAAATAGACGGTATTATAATAAAATCACTTCTTGAAAATTTTAGGGGGTACATTGATAGGTGCAAAAATTGGATAACCACTGAATAAAATCGAATAAACTATAAATTCTTCAAATCAGTGCGTCGTGAGCTTTCCTATGAGTATAAACACTTTTTACAAGGACAAAATTACCATTTTTCACATTTGGGGGTATTTGGGGTTATGTAACAGGGTAACCATAAAAAATTTTCGCCTAAAATTAATATTTTTGCGCTTAGCACGCATAGAGCTTTTTAGCGAATATAAACACAGCTTAAAACTATAAAAACAAAAAAAATCACCCTCTATTAATTTTGGGGGTACAACGGGGTCTGTATTTTAATTACGCAACTATTTAGAGCAAACTTTTTTATATTTTTAAAAACATTTCACTGAGAGTTTTAAAAATGATTGAGACTGGAGAAAAAATGTAAATTTTAAAATCTCAGAAACAGCCGAACAAATTAGAATATTTATATCAATGTGCAGCTTAAATTTTTAGCTACCATTTGAAACTAAAAGAAAGTGATTTTCATTAGTGTGCAGTATAGCTTCGATTTTTAGCTTTCAATTCAATTTAAAAGAAAGTGATAATCATTATTGACGCCATCACTACGATCAATACAGTGAAAAAACCTGGGTCTCAAAAATATCATAACTTTTTTATTACTGCAAGATAGGAAACGTCACTAGGTATGCTGTTAGCTCACACTTTTCCTAGTTTTTTCAGAAAATTTTCTGAACGGTGAGTTTTTTATGACGATTTTAATGTGGCCGCTTTTTGCGCTTTTTCACCGGATTTTTAGTACAGGGGCCCACTTTATTTTAAGATCTTTTGATACTCTTGGGATGTTGTGTGTTTTAAACGTAAGTTATACACCAAATATGCGCCATTTTTTTTCCAAAATTTTTAATCTGAAAAAATTTTTTAAGGGTGACCCCCCGTAGGGCTATGGGGGGTGGAAAAACAACGACAGAAACTGTGCGTCATTTGTTTCAAAATTTTTAACCTGAATAAATTTTTGGGCGGGTGACCCTCCGAGGGGCTAGGGAGCAAAACAACGACAAAAACGTCAAAACGACGAATTTAAAATGTGGAAGCATTTCAAGTCCCTATGTTGACAGTTACAAAATAGTCGAAAAAACGACACAGCTATTATTTTTGCAAATTTTTTTTTCAAATGCCAAGTTTTTTTAAACAACCTAAATTAGTTTTTGGTGCCTTGAATAGGGAAATTGGACATTTTCGCTTCAACAATTACAAACCCACACTGTTAATTACCAAACTTTTTTTGAGAAAAAAAAATTACCCTTAATATAAAGTCTATTCAAAATTTAAGAAATGTCAAGTCTTAAGCTTGCTATAATTTTTTATCACTCTATTAAACATTGTAAAACAAATGATGCAACCTAGGTTAATTTCAAAAATTA
This sequence comes from Microlaimidae sp. YZB2_3, assembly GCA_030248175.1. Lineage (NCBI taxonomy): Eukaryota > Metazoa > Nematoda > Chromadorea > Desmodorida > Microlaimidae > Microlaimidae sp. YZB2_3. The sequence continues at coordinate 11,116 of JASAMX010014809.1, forward strand.
AAACAAAGTTCTCGTACTCTAAGCCCTATCAGTAAGTTTTCGTCACGTGACATACTCTTGATTACATCGTGTGTAGCAGAGTCATCGATATGTGCCAACCGAGAAGCCAATGCACCCGAGAAAGCTAAAAAAACAACCGTTATATTTAACAAATTAATAATTCAGCAAAAAAAACAGATCAAATTTTTTTAGCAACATGAGAATACTAAAATTTATTAGGCGCGGTAGAAATTACAGATTATTTGCTACGGTGCCTAATAAACTGAGAATACTAAAAGTTGCAGAAATCCACTTTGGAAATACAATTTGGAATAATTTTTAATTTTATTAACAGTTTTAATTTCTAAGCAGATCTAATTTATTTGGTATACCTACTTAAAAGGCGCCAGTCCCTTTAATTCTCTTAAAGAATCTACTTATTGGCATATCCCCAAGAAAGGAATACAGGGGGACAGTGAGTTGGTTACTTCTCTTTTTAACTCCCGACCCCTGGTAAAACATTCCAAGTTCCCCTTCCTGGATTTTTTTACCCTAGCAGAAGCAGACTAACCCAGAAAGATGAAAAGCATAGCCCCCTGCCCTCACCCTGGCACAGGGCCTGATTCATAAATAAAATTGAAATTCCAAAAATGGCGCAAGGAATTAACACCATGCAAATATATAAATGTGTAGCATTGTCGCTATAGCTGCAAGTTGTTGTATTTTAAGTATTTTAATTTCTGAAATTAACAAATGTAGTTTTAATTATATTATCATTAACTAAATAAGTATTGTTTTAGTTGTAATAGTTTGAGCGTTCACTCTGGTCCAAACTCGTTCATTAAACGGAAATTGTTTAGTGTTAGAAGGTCTCAAAAAGTCAGTCAATAAGGATTCAAAATTTGAATTTTTGACAACCAATAAACGCAGAGCCGGTCATAGGACATGGACATGGACACCCAATTTTGGGTGTCCATGAATTTTTGGCTGATTGACTGCGCTTGTTGAGCTTCATTCCCTGAAAATGACCTGAGCAATTGTCACTTCCGTGCTCTCACTTTCTTCGCGCAGAAGAAAGGGAGTGCGCTGGCGGAAGTGCAGACGCCTCATTTACGCCGCCTTCGCCAGTCAATATGGAATGAATGAATCAAAACAAACAGTAATAATTTAAGAACAAACTTAAACGATTAGATAAATCATTATATAAGTCAGAAAAAATTTTCTACAGAAGTCATTTAAACTGAGATTCATTGGTATTTATAGAGAGCCTAGTACTAGCAAAGAAAAAGACAATCCAATATTTGAGCTAATCAGGAATTTAACAGAAAACTTTGTAGGACCCATTGTTTTAACTGAAGATTTCAATCTGCCAGGGGTAGATTGGTCTTCAGATAAAAAAACTTCAAACACGCAAAATGAAAATAATTAGTTTGAGTTTCTTATTGAGCTAGGTGTGTATCAGCTTGTTTCACAACCAACCCGTGAAATTAATTATCTGGATCTTTTGTTCACAAACGATAGAGAAATTTAAAATAATGTCACTGTTGCGCCCAGTTTTTCACAATCAAACCATGACACTATTTTATCTGAAATTAATCTTAAAATATTTGACAGTCCTAAAAGTAAGATTCAAAACAACATACCTGATTTTTTAAAAGCAGATTAAGATATGCTAAGTTTATGCTTATCTACAATCAACTGGAAAATTTTATTTGAGGAATTTGATACAGTAGAAAATGCTTGAGAGAGATTCAAGGATGTTTTGTTGTTAGGAATCAATAGACATGTTCCTGGAAAAAAATTATTTACAAACAAGAAAAAAATTGTACAAATTCTAATACATATAAGAAAACTACAAAATCAAAAGAAAAAACTTTGGCATAAGTGTAATATTGATAAAAAATCAGGATCAGAGTGCAAAAATTTTTCAAAGTATACAAAAATAAAGTTAGAGATTTTAACACTAATAAAGAAACAAAAATTTTAAATTCAGGGGGCTTAAACAATTTTTATAAATTTTTTAATAGTAAAATTAAAACAAAACAAACTATCCCACCAATTAAAAGGGACGATAGGACTTTTGTAACTGAAGAGTTTGAAAAAGCTGAACATTTTGGAAATTATTTTGCTTCCATTTTTACTGATGATGATAATAGTTTACCAAAATTTGACCAACTATTGGGAAGTTGGGCATAGGGATGCATTGAGCACCAGATTTTAATTTTGAGCTGAGCATTATTTAGTACTCACAATTAAATTAATTGTGAGCTTGAACCTGAGTACTCACAATTAAATATATGTGAGTACCAATTGGTACTCTCTAAAAAGTGGCCCTAAAAAATTCGTTGAAAAAAAAGTCGTAAATCACATTTTGATTAAATTAACGAAATAAGTAGGTTAGAAAAGTGTTGCGATAATATTAGTTGATTGAACGAAAAAATTCGTAAAATTAACTTAGAAAAATCTCGTTGAAATTGATAATTGCTCTTTACATATTAAACATACAGTTTTGTCTCATGCGGCGGTTTTTTATTTTATAATTAGGTTTACCACTAGTTTTGTTATGTGTTTGACTATTTATATAAATATATTCTACGAAAATAATCAAATCCTATGTGTAACTGAAGTCAAATTCTTTCAACCTTCATTTTTTTGTTTTATGTTTAATATTAACAAAAATAATTGTTTTAAAACAAAAAAATAAGGTTCGGCCAATTTAATCCGACTCTTTTTAAAGTTTTAATATTTTCCACGGGACGTTTCTCTTGATTTTGTTCTAAATATAGCAAATTTGTGAGGATATTTTGTTGGAAATATTGGAAATTCTTCGCTATTGTTAAAACAAAATTACTTTGCAAAGAAAAAACTCCAAAGGCGCTGATGATTTTTATGGAAATAAGATGGCAGAAATTGCTTGTGTGCGCACTGATTTTAAATCCTTAGTTTGAAATGTGTAAAATTTTCTGCTAGGGATTTTAAGTTTTTGCAACACTTTATTTATTTTTTTTAAATCTACACTTTCGTTTACAAAACAAATTGAGGAAGGACAGACTAAGGTAAGAAATGTTTTGTCTTTTAATTAAAACTTTTAATCTTATATTTGAAAAGTAACCATAAATCACTTTTTTCCTCACCCTTAAAATGGTTAAATAAGAAAAAATATGGAAAATGTTTGGCCCAAGAAGGACTTTTCTTCTCGCCTTCGCGCTGAAACTAAAATAAAAGTAAAATTTGAACGTTAAAACTATTGTTTTGAATTTTTAATTTATTATGCTTGTTAAGTATTATAAATTCTTGTTTCATGTAAACCTATTCTATGCATCCTTTAACCGGAGTTTTATAGGAAAAATTTTATTGTAAGACGGGAGTTTCACTAATTTTTTAATAGGTCTCTGACAAATAAAAAAATCGTAAAAGTTACTAATTAAGTTAGCGGATCCTTTCCCGTTAAAAACTTCGTAGAAACTTACTAAGTTCTACGTTATATTAACCAATCACTTTTAAGAGAGTATATAGCATTTGTGAGCCTGGCGAATGTTTAAAATATACTTACATATAGCATGGATTTTAGGAGGATCGTATGTTGTAAGCACAGAAGGGAATGACCGTAGTCCGCAGAAATGGGGGCTATGGGTGGATAGAGCCCTCAAATGGGTTCAAAGGGCAGAAAAGCAGCAACGGGTCCTTTCAGGACGACTTAAGAGGGGCTGAATACCCCCCACCCCTCAGGAGAAAATTTAAATTTAAAACTGTAAGACAACCCAGAACACATACCACAAAACACTTGATTTAACTAGCATATGAATTTCAGATAAAATTAGGGTTTTTAATTAAAAAATAAATATAAAGCCTCATGTCGTGTAAAAATGACAGTGGATATAAACAATCATATTTCAACTACAAATGTTTTATTGAATAAGTCAAACTACAACATGATGTTTTTCTTGATTTTATAGATTTATCAAATTTTGTTGCAATTTTTTAGCGAAAAGAGCTATACTTATTTAAAAAACAAAAATCTCTTAATACTAACACTAAAAGTCATATACCTTTGGTATAATTAAATTTAAATATAAAAGGCGTTTTGTAAAAAATGTAATATTGAAGACTGACATTTTTAATATTTAGTATTAATTTAGTTTAGTCAAATTAAATTTAGGATAAATGTTCATGTTTAAAGCAATTTAAACTAATTTTTGTATATAAAAATATGCTTTAAAATAAAAAATAAGCATTTTTATGTAAGAGAATAAAAAAATTAGAATAAATACTTGTATGTTCTAATGATATTTATATAATTAGCATTTTTACGTTTTTTTAATAGCATCTTAACATGTCACATGAAACAAAATTGTTGTGATTATGAATTTTTATTATTTAAATTTCCCAGGGTGAAATTAAGTATATTATAAAAACTTTTTTTAGATTTTTGCACAAAAAATGATATTGAATATAGAATAAACATCAAAGGAGCATTTTCACACATCAAATTCCTATAACGCCCTGAATAAACTACTCTTAATACAAAACCTTTAATCTACCTCGACCAATTCGACAACATTTAAAAATTTCAATTTAATCGGTTCAGTAACAAAAAAGTTATATGATCCTGCGTTATAGGTATTTAAATTGTGACAGTATGTTTTCTTAAGTAATTATATCTCGCGAACGAAGCCACCAATTTTTGTAGAAAGTGTGTAAAAACTAAAAAGCAAATATTTTCACACATTGATGTAATTCTTTTATGGAATGGACCCTTTTGATGAATTGTAAAAATATTACCTTGTGCTCCGAAATCTTGTAACAATTTTTTGTCGAAATATTTAACAAAGCCAAAAATAAAGCTTTTTATAGAGCGTTTTCTTACTAAGCAAATTTTAGTGCAAAAATATTTAAAAAACCAACGTATTTTTATGTTCATTTTGAAACCTTGATTAAAAATTTTTATAAAGTTTTTGCCGAGATATTAGTGTTTTAGAGAAAAAAAATTTGCGACTTTTACCTTGAATTCAATTGAAATCTTTTATCTACATAAAAAAGCATAAATAATGTACATTATACAAAAGTATCAATTAATTTCGAACATTGTTATATAAATACAATAATTATTAAAGCAAAATGGTATGTACATGATGTTACAGCAAAAGTCATGTTAAAAACAAAACCAATACAAAAAACATGCATTACAAAAGTAAAGATTAGAAAATGTACATAAAAGGGAGAAACACACTGAGCCGAAACGGCTACTCATATGTGTCTATCAAACCTAACAAAAAGGAAAATCAAACGATTTAAGCTTTTTTTAAAAGAAAGCAACGTTTTTGCTTCAACAATATTTTTTGGTAAGCTGTTCCAGTATTTTGCACTTCGAGATGCAAAAGAGTATAAAGCAATATTTTTATGTACTAAAGGTAAGTTCAATTTATATTTATGATCATTTTTGCCTATAAAATTTGCCCATGAGTAAAAATCATTAAAATTTAGTGCGTTATGTTTGTGTATAATATCATAGCACATCAAGACATCAAATTTAATTCTTCTTACTTCTAGTGGTTCAAGATTAAGTTTTTTTAAACGATTAAGATAATTGTCTTGAGAAAAACCGTCTTGAAAAATATCTTTGCACCTGTTCTATTTGGTCAATATCTTGGCTAAGGAGACCAAAATTGGGAACAATATTCTACTAAAGGGCGCACAACGGTCGGCAAATTTTTGGCCTAAGAAAAAATGCTGAATTTAAGATCTATTAACAATTTGTTTACCAACTTGTTATCTGCTGGTTATGAACAAAGACTGTATTACCTAAGTTTAGAAAGATTAAAGAACCGAAGAGACAAAACTGATTTATATGAATGCTTTAAAATTAAATATAGCTTAAACAATTTTCAAGCCAATGATTTTTATAAGTTTAACCTGCAGCCCATCCGTGGTCATCCTTTTAAATTGGTTGTTGAAGATAGCCGAATTAATGCAAGGAAATTTTCTTTTGCAAATAGGGTGGTTACACCTTGGAACAATCTACTTCCATCTTAAGTAACTGTTGTTTCTTTGGATGCATTCAAGAAAAGTTTTAAAACTGACTTAAATATTATGAGGCTTTAAATTCATATCAGATAGCTATGTTTGTTGATATTTTGTTAGAATTGTAGTTTATATTGGCGACAATTAAGATGCAGATTTGATGTTGTTGATGAAAAAAAAAAGAAAAAAGAAAAAAAAAAGAAAAAAAAATGAAATGATGAAACTGTAGAATTAAACTATGCATAGACTATGCTTAGTAAAATATTAATTCTGTTATCTGATCATTAAATTAAAAAATTTAAAAAAGGATATATTATCAAAAAATATACAATATTAGATAAAATAATTTAAAATAAATAATTAGACCATGCTTGTGAGTGATGGGCGAAGGGCGTCATTTTCCGCATCATATCAGGTTGACTTGGGAAGGTGACGTAAATGAGGCGCCTGCTTACTTCACGTCACTTTCAATGAACAATGCTCGACGAGCGCAACCAATCAGCGCAAAGAATGGGCGTGCATGAAAAAGATGTGTTCCATGAGTTTGGTAGGGCGGGACGTCTAAACGGATTTAGTTTGGTCTAAACGGGACGCCTTTGTTTGGATTTTGGGGCCTATGTTTTTAAAAATTGCTCCTATTCTCACGTGTGTGAAATATGATCACATAATTTCTCCCCCCTTTTCAAAATTTTTTCAGATCTTGTTCAAATCTAAAAAACAAATTGCGGCATTATATACCCTACTAGCAGGATACCATAAAGCATAGCTGTACAAATTTTCAGTATGTTATACCCAGTATTTATTGTAAAAAGCTAATAAAATTAATAGTGGGGGAAATTTTCTTAGACTTTTTCCCCCCTTTTCAGATTTTATAGCAGTTGCGTGAAGTTTGCCCGCGCAATTTTTCTTACTTTTAAAATTTTACAAAAAATCCTTTTAGAATACTTTAAAATCTGAAAAAACATAACAGTATGATTAAAAACACAAGTAACATGGTCTGTAGTATTATTATACAAGATTTAGGAATGTTCTTACGAGTATTTATTTTTAAAAAAACCAATAAAAACTAAAAAGGGGGAAAACTTCTTGGGACTTTTACTCTCTTTTTAGGCGGTTTTAGTGTAATTTTTTTTAGCAAAAGTTACTTATATCTATTAAAAATTATTAATATTTCTTTTTTTTTTATATAAAATTTTTATTTTATTATTATTGTTAAACTTCTAAAATAAAAAAAAGTTTTAATTATATTTTTTAACTTAAAAAAAATGTACAACATATTATGACCATATCATGGACACCACATGCGCACATTTCATATGGATGTTTGGGTTAACTTACGTAGATTGCTAGAAATTCGAATTATTATATATTCCCAAAAAAGGTGTTTTGAACCAGTTCCATATTTTTTTATATTCTAAAGATACTGTGTATACAGTGTATGAATGTTGTATAGTGTTTTGCTTTTTATTTACGTTTGCGATGTTTTATTTCAAAGAAAAAATTACAATGATATCATCTAACGAGAAAAATACAACATAAAAGCCTAAAAAATTTTACTCAAAAAAAATATAAATGAACTATTTCTTCTTAATTTCCTGTCGCGTGTATTACGAAAATATATATAATATAACAAAAAAATGTGCAACTCCTATATACAAAATTAAGTCAGCGGTAGTTTTAACAATGAGCCACTCATTATAATAGCTCACTATCATACTGTCCGCTGTCATAATGTAAGACTGTCACTATGCCATTATATAAGCATGACTTAAATTCATTGCATAAATACTCACAAGTGTAATACTGTCCGGGCCGCATGAGTTTTCCCGGGCACAGTATTACACTTATGAGTATATGAAATAAAATTAAGTTATGCTATTATAATGACATAGTACCTATTTTAATTCGTGCGAATAAAAATTGAGAAGAAGCCATTAGAATAGCATTTATTGATTTAATTTTACTTCATATATACTAACATGTGTAATACTGTCCGGGCCGCAAAAGTTTTCACGTGTCGGACAGTATTACACCGACACGCCAAAACTCACGGGGCCCAGACAGTATTACATTTGTAGGTATATTTTTATAAACTAAAATGAAATAAATAAATGCTATTACAATGGATTCCTCGCCATTTATTATTATATATTGCCAACAAGTGTGTTTTAAACCAATTTCATATTTTTTTAACATTTAAAAATCCTGGCTATATTTTGTATTTTATTACGTTTGTGACCGTTTATTAAGAAAGTTTATATTGTTTATTATAAAAATTAAACATAAAAACGATAAAAATGCTATAGAAATTATATTATAAAAAACCTGTTATGCTATTTTTATTAAATCTGTGCGTTGTTTTAGAGATTTGTTTTGTTTTTGTGTTTTTAAAGTTGTTTTAAAGATTATTTATTTTTACCACGGTGTATTGTATTTAAATTTCTAAGAAACCATTTTACAAACATGTTAACTGTTTTCCAAACTTGTGAACCTTTTTATAGCAAACCTTTTTATTAAATTAAAATTTCGCATATTTTTTTTAAGGAAATACAAAATAATGAATTTACATTTACAACTATAATAGTTGAATTTATTAAATTAAACTTACTTCATGCCCAAACACATACGTGTATTTTATTTTATAAATTGCATTTATTGGGTGAATGGTTAAATTTTGTATTGTCTTCGTTGGTTTTAAATTTTTTTGTTGTTTTTTTAATATAATTTGTTTTTTTTTCGTGATTTACTGTTAAAAAAATTTTATTGCGGCTTTTTATGTTTTCTATCATATTGAAAAGTGCTGTGCTTTTTAGATTAAATCAATATGTCTTCGTCTGAAACTGACCTTTTTATTGGATCAAAAGAAAAAATGATAAATGGAAAAAGGAAACTTAAAGTCGAATCATCAAACCAAAATGAAAATGAAAGCTCGACTGATGACAGCTTTAATAAAAATAACAAAAATCATCCTCAGGTGGGTTACTACCCACCTGATAACATAACTCTAAAACTAACACAGGATCAATGGAAAGAAATATTGCCACCGTCAAATGCAAAAATAAGAAAAGGAAATAAAAAGAAAGCCGGCGATAAGTGGACATATTACTTAATCGACCAGGGAATTCAGTTAAAAAACCATTGTTGTGTTCTTCGCGCACGTGAAGGGTTCTTTCGAGCAGAAGTTTTTGAAAACAGAAAAAACATGGGCGCTTTTTTTAAAGCAAGAATTTTTTGCAGACGAAACAGCTGCAATGTGAAATATACTATTTGGGTCGCTTTAAAGCCAAAAAGCGAGGCAAGTTTAATCAAAATTAAAAATTTTGTCGAAAACAAAATTATACCTTATCTATATCAACCTTCTTATCGTTTTATTTTTGTTTGACTTCTCTGATATTTGTAAATTTAATCGGTTATCTTAGGGTAATCCTAAAGAATATGTTTTGAGATATAAACAGTAACACTTTTTGAGGAGTTACTTTGATATTAACGTCGAAGTTGTGACGCAATGGCAAAACGTATATCTGGCATTCTGAAGGTCCTTGAATTCACTCCCGACTGAGACACACTACATTGTAATAATACTGTTTGGTAATGGAACTACCTAGCATTACAAAAATTTCGGTCCGTGGTCCCGCCGCGAAATTAGAATTTGTTATGAAAACAATGATTTTTATCAAATTTTTTTGAAAACCGGAAACTAAACAACTATGTTAAAAAAATTTCAAGTATTTTTGTTAATTTTTGACCATTATTTAGAGCTATATGAAGCGTAACTAAGATTTTTCATATGTAAAATTTTTTCGTTAATCAGAAAAAAATCATTTTGTAATGCTTAATTAAATACAAAAAGACCACTAAAAGTTTTTTAAGTAGATGTTTTATTTGTATAATATTTCAAGTTTCAAAAATAATACAAAAAAACCATTTAATTTGAGAGGGGAACTTTGTTTTGTGGTGGGACCGCCGACCCAATTTTTGTTATTCTAAGTAGGTCCATATTGTAATAATATAGTACATTGTTGCGCACTTGGTTCACTTGAGTAACATCGGCCTTACGTATCCTATTTTCGGCGAAATAATTAAACTTTAAACTATTATACATGCTACTTATTGATTTAGCCCCCTCAAATCCGAACGGTTTATATGCGCAAAAATCACCAACACTTCAGGATTGTAGGGACCCTCAAAATGACATATAGTATTTGTGATCACGTCGTATGCAATTTTCTCTGTGGAAATGGTTGTAGAAGGAGCTTTTTAGAATTCTTTTAAGCCACTTAGCACATGGAAAAAAAATTGGATTTCCAAAGGATGAAAAATCTTCTTTTTTCAAGCCCTAATTGTTTAAAAATAATTCTATAATGTCATAACACGGTGAACATCTTTAACATTGAACAACTTTTCTTTAAATGGGTGGCAATACGTTATATGTCATTGTACTTCGTTCAGTTACGTATTGCTGCATT
>JASAMX010014810.1:0-26539 GCA_030248175.1 Microlaimidae sp. YZB2_3
ATGATATTTTCATGTGAAATTATGTGATTTATAAAAAATAAATTTGTTACTCGTTTTTAGAACATGGGCATTTCATGATTACGCAATAAATTGGTTTAAAAATTAAACTGTCCTGGTAAAATTTAGTCTATTTTCCGAATTTTTAATCCCCGTGGTTCTACGTTGCGTCTGTGGTGAGCAATCGCTATAAAATAAAATAGTGTAATTTCGGCACTCATATGCTGTAGGTAAAAACGGATTGAATTAAGTGGTCGGGTGTTAAATTGTAGTTGTAAATAGTTAAAAGACAACGTTGAAATGTGTAGGGGTCATAGCACTGCACTTAAACTCGATTAAAAGGGTTCTTTTAAAAAGTGCCGAAATTAAATGCACTTTTTTCCCAAATTTTGCTCATTTTGATACCATTTGACATTTTGGCTGTAACTTTTTGCTAGTTACACGTTGAACAACAAGTAGAAGCTTAAATTAAAGAAAACTGTCTGGAGATAATGATAGGTTTTTAAATTTTTAAAAATGATGATTTTTTGACTGAGAAACAATCGATTGTTTGTAAAGTGCCGAAATTAAATGCATACATTTAATTTCGGCAATTTTCCATCTTTTTAAAAACTGATTTAATTAAGTAAAAAAATACTTTCGTACAGTGAAACTTTTGTGACGCAACGCAGTATCGTGAAAGCTTCAAATTGAGCTATCAAACATGAAAATCGGGCTATACAGTAAAAAGGTACACCAGAAAAACAAAAAAGTGCCGAAATTAAATGCACTACCCTATAGGGCTTTCAGTAAACACTTAGTTTATATTGTGCTATGCTACTGCTACATCGCATTTATGGTTTTGAGTTTTACATGGGTTTTTGCTACCCTGACTCCGTACTTAGTCGTCACAACAGCGAGATTCTAAAAAAAGGTTGACGTCCTTTCAAATGTGATCAGAGTCCGTATGCATAAATGTCTTTAAAATTTTTGTCGAATTTTTGAAGTTTTAGTTCTAAATTTGAGATCAATTAATATTGTAACTGTTTTTATCACATAAAAAATTCACGGCTGTGGCTTAACCCAGTTTGAAGTTAAAAGCATATAAAAATTCGTTAAAAAAATCAAGAGAAATCTATGCAAAACCTACCCACATTCGAGGCAATTCTTTTGGAGCTTAAAAGACAGTTCAAACAGCGCTTTGTAAACAGACTAGGGCACTTTCTTACTGTGGCGGACCAATCAAAAATCACCATTAAAAAAGGAAAAAACTTGTTTATGTTTTGGAATACAGACAAAAAGTAATTAATATTTTCTACTTATTTGTTAGAATTTTATCAATCCATGATATTTCGTGAATGATGTTTTTCATTTAGGCGCCGCCATGCTTTTAAATTATCACAGAATTCCATGAAATGTGAACAATCCAAAAACCAAACAAAAGCGAATTGGTTTTAAAGTAAAATTACGTAAATAATGTCAAAAGCAAGAGTTAATAAAATTAATAATACAGTGCAATGCCAAAAATTTGAACCAAAATGTAAATTAATTCAATTTAAATTGTTGAAGTAATTGAAAACAGAAACGTAAGCTAAATTTAGTTTTTTTTTCATGTTTTAACAATTTACATTAACTTTTGTGCTTTTATTCCTACAGAGCCGCTAAAGACGGTTCAGTCATTAAGACAAAATTTCTTCTAATGCAATAAACTGCTTAAACAAATTAAGAAAAACATGGAATTTCATGGATCGCAACTGAGAAAGATTAGACATGCGTGTAAATAAAGTAACTTTTTTAAAGCCACTACTCTAAAATGGATAAAAGAATACCGTGGGTTGGGTTCTAAACCACATTTAGAGGACTACACGGTTAATTCATTTCCGTGATCGCATTTTTCAAGGTTGAACCTTCCTACCACTTCGATGAAACCTACGTTTCACGATGGTAGAATTTTCGCTAACAATTGTGGTGCGTAAACCTCACCGTGGTAAACTCTACGTATTACCTAGGACGTACCTAGGTGGTACCATATTGTATTCTTGGTGGTACCTAATACACTATCCGTAAATAAAATTTGCATATTGCTACCGTACAGCTTTAACTATTAGCTATTTTAACTATTTTTAATTTGCTCGCCCACTGCACTAATCACGCATAAAGTATTACGTGCAGATACGAAGAGTTTACCGCGATGAAGTTTACATACCGCAATAGTTAGACGAAGATAACACCACCAGAAAACGATTGTTTTTTTGCGGCTGCACGACTGTTTTACTGTGGTAACGAGGGCAAGACAATCACGGGAACGGGTTAAGTAAATTTTTTTAAATTAGTAAATTTGTTTTAAAATTAGAAATAATTTCAGCGTTCGCATATTTTTTTGTATATATGTCAAACGGTTGTAGGATTAATAATGTGTTAATTATTTTTTCGTATATATTATTCATGTAAAAAACTTAATGAAGAAAATTCATTTATCATATCATAAATTTTCTGCTGTTGATCTGCGGTTTACTGTTTGAATCCAGAACCTTAAAGTCATTTTTGGTTTCTAACCAAGTGACAGGAGAAAATTAATTCGCAAGATGTATTTAACACCGATGTATAAAACTGACAAACAATTATGATAAAATCTTATTCTATCGGTCGCAGTGTAAGCTGAAAGTGAAGAGAGTCGTTGACGATTAAAGGAGAATTCCCGTCTAAAATTTCTTCCGCATTAACCCGTTTATCCATTTCCAAGTCCCCGGAATACCTAAACAAAAAACGGCTGAAATATATTAGTTAAATTTTTTAACAATAATGGAACTACAAAATGGGCTGTACTCATAAGATATTTTGTCGCCCATAATTTTATTATAGCTTATTAAGATCTCTCCGGACAGTTTTCTTAAGTATGGAAAATCGCAATTTTTGCCATATGAGATCTCGTGAAATACAGAAATATTTCCATAAAAAATTAATATGAGTGTTAAAAAGGCAAAAATACCACGATTATAAAGTGCACATTTATTATATTATTGGCAGTAGTTGAAATAATTGATATTAAAAATCAGATTGCAACGAAATTTTTTTAAAACCCTTAAAAATATGCACTACTCATTATTTATTAGGGAAAATACTTCAAATAAAAAGGAATTGTTACCCTTTTTCACGTACGTAACATTTTATGGATATATTTTTTGTATTTATGGTTTAATATACAATTTTCCGTAAAAAATGGGGGTTGATTTTTTCAAAATTGCGGTGAGACTTCGATTTAATTTAATTTGGTAAAATTTAAAGCTCCAGATAGTATATTTCTATTGAAATTTATAATTTTTGGAAGGCCATAATATCTTTTGTATTTTTTAACGCATAAAAAGTTTTTTCGTGTGTTTTATCGATTTATATTAGAGGGTTTGTTTATAAATCGCTTTTAAAGCTCATGGTTGCAATGGCATAGTCGGTTAGCGCGTCGTCAAATTTTTGAAAAGTCCCGAGATCGATTCCCACATAAGACATATTTGGCCATAATTTTTGTTTGATTTAAATAATGTTTTTATTTTTTTATAATTTTTAAAATTTATTTCACATAAATTCAAAAAATATCATTATTGTAAACAGAATTTGTTACCTGCTTTTCGCCAATTAGTCAAATTTTCGTCATTTGAATATCTTAAAATATTATAATACTCTAATAATTCAAAAATAAATTGTGTGTAAATAAAAAAGGGTAATTTTTGCTTTTTATTGCAATTGCATTACTACTGAACGCTCTGCAATAAAAACTGTCCGGAGAGACCTTAAAAGCGCGTTTAAAACGCGGAATACCCGCCAGTTAAGCTTCGTGTCCTGCGATTTTCCCATTTGTTTTTACACAAAAGCGAGACTCGATACACACTCCGCTTCTGAGCAGCGATAACAATCAAAAAATGGGATATTGATGATTTTAATAAATATGATCATCTTGCGTAAGTCTGGCAACCGAAAATTTTTAGATCAATCTCCAATAAATATAAAATTGTTGTTGAATTTTATTTAAGCTAGTTTAGTAGCAACAATTTAAATAAATTTTTTTAGATATTTTAAAATAATATAAAATCAATATTTTTTATCGAAATCGTGTCGCAGTGGCAGAACGCAAGTCTTTCATACTGAAGGTCCTTGTATCGAGTCCCGAATGAGACAAGTTACTTTTTTATAATTTTAATATTTGTTAATATTGTTTTATGTAGAATTTGGTTGCGCAGTTAGTGCTGAGTATCATCAGCCTTGTTTATCCAGTTTTATGCAAAATAAATAAACTTTTAACTTATATAAAACACTCCAAACAAAGCAAAACAAAGAATTAAAGCGATAGAAAAATCAAAGTAGAGAACATAAAAGCTAACGCCGTTCCGTTTTTATATTGCCGTTCGTGTATTTATTATGTTTATGATGTTGTTTTGTTGACATTTTTAACACTTGTAATGATAAGCAATGGATATACAATCAATAGGCCATTGCGTCAGCAGGGGCTTATACGTATATTCATATAGGAATATTCTCGGTTTTAAATTTCGTGAATTAATGAAGTTAATTTAATAGTATAGTCTAATTAATTTCCGCAAAATAATGAGGAAAAGATCAAAATGATTGAATATTTTAAAAAAATTGTCATTCTAATAGATGATTCTGTAAGCATGTTATTATAACGGTTACAACTGTTCCGGTTTTACACTTTTACACTAAGTTGATTATATATTTGCTTCTTAATTTATTTAGGTTCAAATTAATTGTTTAAACGGCATACAATATAATGTATATTATTGTTAATAATGATTAATTCGCCCTTCGATATTTCACTTTCTGGGTGATATCGCTATAAAAAAACAACAATAATGTTTATTAAGAGTGTCGTGCTAGAACTATTACTCTAAAAAAGAGATATCTTGGTATATGAAACCCGGTGACTGAAAACTTGACGGCTTTATTTATTTCCTTCATAATCATTGCAAAAATTTGTAAATATGAGACTCGACTCGACTATTGTTATACCATTTTATCTCCTTTTTAATGGCCAATTATTGTGTGCTAAATAGAAGAAACTGTCATTGCTACCCAAGGAAATGAATCCAGCATTTGAATAATAATCACTTTGGTAAAAACGCATTAAAACAGTTTGCATTGTTGGTACTAATCATCCTAGAAAATTTCATATATTTAATACTTCTGAGTCGATGTATTTTACTTAGTTCAGCGTATATCAGCCTTATTTCACTAAGACCGTGACTCCACAAATTATTGTATATAGATTAAACAAAATCAGGTGATACTCAAACCCCATACTTGAACAAAAACGTTTCTATCAAGAATTAGTATAAAGTTGAAACACGCCTTTTTTCGCCAACTTTTTTTGCCAACTCACTAGTCAATCTTTAAGGATGTGAAATGATTCGTGGTCGCGTATTTAATTTAAAAAATACGACAGTCATACAATAATATAACTGTTGCTGCTTGTTGCTGCAAGGTTTCGAGTGGACCGAAGTAATCTGCATATTGCGCTATTAAAAAAAAACTCGTTATATGCAAAATTTAAGCCGCTGTTTCAAGCCCCTTGCAGCGCTAACAAAATATTACTGCAAAGTGGTCGCATATTTATCCATTCTGCTTTCGACTCGTTGCCCCGCGTAGCAATGACGCACCGTCGTTAAAAGAGAAAAACGGAAAGCGTTAGGTTAATTACCAATCTATATCTGGCTGTGCGTTAAGAGCATACTCGCACCGGGTTTTGCTAAAGGTCTTCTTTCCGCTCATGGAGCGCAGGACCCGCTTCTCGTCCACCACAGACAGCAGGTACTCAACCGCTCGGGTCTGGTCCAGGGCCACACTGGACGCTAAAGTGACGCGAAATTCTTCGTTGGCACCTGAGAAACCTTTCGGGTGGATCTTCAACTCCCAGTCCCAAACTTGCGGTGGAAGGGCGCTCGCCCTCGTTTGGAACTAAAACCAAAAATATGTAATTATTGTATTGCTTAAACACTATTCCAGGCCTCCAATTAGGGCACGCTCTAAGGAGGGCGCTCCATTTAGGACACACATTTAAAGAAAATGCGCCCCAACACTCTGGTCAAAATCCATTGTTCTAAACGGAAGGAATCCCCTGCGCATCAAAGGACACCGCGCCACACATAAAGGGACGCCCACATTTATGTCTAATAACGCGCCCCCGCCTTTCTAATAACCCGCCCGCGCGGCATTCTTTTAGCCATATTCCCACCTTAATTTTGAAGCCCTGTTTTGCAGCTGCTCCTCCGACAACCTATCCCACGGAGCAAAACATATATGACGTGATCACGAATACTATATGACATTTTAAAGCAAAAAAAATTCTAGGTGAATAAGAGAACGCCCTAAGGCGGTGCGCTCCAATTAGAGCACGTCCTAAAAAAGTGGCGTGTTTCAATTAACGCACGCCCCACAGGGGTCGTGCTTCATTAGGGCACACACTAAAGAGGCCGTGTACCAATTAGGGTACGCCGGAAAAATATATGATATCAATAACTAATATAAGTTAAAATTATTTGTTTACTTTTAAAGCAATTTCGGTATATTTAGGCATAGAAGTTATATCCTGAACGGTGAATCGTTTGTCCCATCTTATGTCCGTGTAATTTCTTAATAAGAACTGTGGTCCTAAATATATTTCAAAAAATCTCTGAAAAATTTTATAATATACATCGTATCATATAACTTTAAATTAAAATAAATTAAAATGACTTTATTTCATTCAAAATATTTTAAGTTTATAAAACAAATGTTTGAAAATTTAACTTAAAATCTATCAGCAGATCCCAAAAACTAAATCCTATATTACATTATTTACTATACTTCTGACTAATACTCCTTTTCGGAATTTTAATATATCAGGTCAGATTAAAATTTCATTGTTATTGAAAACCTTGCTAATTTCACCATGATGAAATTCTTTAATATCTCTCACCACAAATACTCTGTTAAAAAAATGGGCTTTTGGTATCAAACTGAAATTAGAACTACAACCAGGGGCGTAGCCAGGATTTCGGGAAGGGGGGTTGTACTCCATACAAATTTTTCGAAAGGGGGGGGGTTGTAGGGGGTTGTACTCCAAATTTTCAAAATACCGTAAAAGAGACATTAAAAAAGGGTAAAATTTTTTGCGCTTCGCGCTAGGTGATTCTTTTTGTTGTTATTTGCATTGTTTTTTTAAGTTAAACTTGAAAATTTTCCGGTTTAAAAAGGTATAACATTAAAAATCGTGCGATAGCACAAAAAAATTTCTAAAATTGTCTTTGAAATTCATTAAAAACATCACTTAAATGTTGTAAAAAGGTATATAAATGTCGAGCGCTGAGCGGAGCGAAGCGCGAGGAAATTTTTTAAAATTGTTCTCTTCGGACCCCCAAATTTGTACCTCCGCCAACCCAAAAGGGGAGGTTGCCACCCCTACAACACCCCCTGGCTACGCCCTTGACTACAACTACGTCGGTCTTTTTGTACAAAACTTTTCGCAGTATAGAAGAAATTTATCAAGTATTAAATGCTCTTAAAAACACTATTTTAGTCATTTTTAAGGCTTTTTTAATCGGTTAAACATATTTTTACAAAAAAAGTTGCAGGGTTTTGGAATATAAAATAACATTTTTACAAAGAAAAATCATTAAAATTTTAAAAAAAAGTTTGACTATGTACCGCATCTTTAAAAAATAAGAAAGTTAAAATTATGCCTTTCAAAAACTTTATGTAGTTTAGGTGTGGCAAGTGCAGTGAAGTTTACAATCCATCAAATACATAAACACGTATTAATTTATACTTAAAAAAATATATAAAAAATTGAAACGTTGAAAGTTCTATCACTAAAATTGCAGTTAAATTATGACAAGAGTTTTATTTTAAATAATGTTTATTTTAGTTTACTTATTTTTGTTTAATTTTATTTTATTTCAATTATGTTCCTGAACTTAATGAGAAAACATATAAAAAACGAAAACTCATCGATTTGTGGGTTTAGCATTTAATCATCAACCGCTCCTACACCTGTTACAAAAACATAGGTTCTACAGAATTAAACACAAAATTTCCGTTTTGGAATATCTATTAAGTTTAAAGTTTTAAAACATTTATTACAATATTTTTTGTTTTAGAGTCAAAAGTTCAAGTGAAAATTACTAACATAAAGTAAATAAAACGCTATAAGTTCATTTTAAATCCTTTTTTTTTTCTCGAAAGTTTTGTTGGATGAAGTGAAATAAATTAATTTTTAATGTTAAATTAATATACCCACGAAATCCCTGCAGCTAATTCTGCTGGAGAGCGGCAGCGCCTGCCATTTGTATGCGAGCATGAGGTGAGTGGTGAAAAGCTTTGGATGCTGTTCCGCCACGGAACTCTTTTCCACTGCTGAAAGCTCATCAGGCATCAGGAAAGCGAACCTAAAACATAAACTCTATTTAGAAAACTTAACCCTTTCCGATTCTTACCGCTTAACGTTTTGCATCTTAATCAACGATGCCAATATCACAATATGATTCTAATTTTTTTTGGAAGAGGATAAACTTGTAAAAAATAATTTAAAATTATTTTATTTAACAAATTGGTTAAGAATAAATCTTAACACTGCAAATGCGGAGTGGAAGCGCCGTTAAAAAAGCATGACATACATTGTAATATATAAATTCTTGATGAAATAGTTTGCCTATGGTAGTGTTATTTTTTCTATAAAAACTCACGTATATCTTGATATGACCGCGATAATCTTCTAAAGCTAATTACCGTATATAAGGTAAGACTTGAGCAAGATTTTTTTCTGCGAAGCTGCCACGCCTTTCCGGGTGGGCCGGGGCTTGGATCCACTTGAGCACAGATTGCCAGATCTCAAATTCACCTAAAAATATTCCAGTTTATCACACTACTTCGGGTTTACAATAGAAATAAAACTTTTGGGAGATTATTTAAACAGTATTAGCGGTTTTGCTGGGTAACTCAACGGTTATAATATCCACTCACCACCGACGCAACCGTTGTTAAAAAAAATCATTAAAACAAAATTAAGCAGGATTTAATAAATAATCCTAACTGTGACTTGTGTTATCTTATAACACACATATACTATAAATAAACGTAATGATTCAGAGTCACGATTATTTTTTTTATTTTCTACTGATTATTACTTTTTATGCTGTAGTAAGACGAAATAAAATGTCATCATAAGGCAGATAGCGTAAAACTCAGTGCAAAACATTCAGTATCTATGACTGACTTCTTTTCAATAAAATTATCAGAAAGACAGTGAAAAAGCACCGCGTCATAATTGGACTGGTTCACACCAGAGTAAATAAAACGGTGTCTAAACGCGCGTGAACACATCACTTTTTACCTGTCACTTGTCACTCTGGTGTAAACAAGGCCTTTTCTGACTTATTTCGCCATGTCGATAAGGACAATAAACTTTTGCTTACTGGTAACGGTTAAATCGGAGCATTTCAGAAATTCGCACAGTTGATCGCGATCCATGGACAGCCATTCTTTTTCCCAGTCGGAAGAAGTGGAAATTTCGCGAAAAATTGGCGACAGTAAATTAATAGAGGCACTGATTAACGGCTGAAAATAAATTTTAAGCGGTAAATACAAAAGTATATTATTGAAAGACTGAACTATGCAGATTTGCCCCTGGTAAAATATACTATATTATTGTGTATTCACGGACGGAATTCCCTAAAATTAAAAATAATTCGACCCCATAGAATTATTTTTGTTGGTGTTGGCCGTAATCGTATTAGTGATATATATTTAAGGAAAGGTGGGAAGTAGATTAGGCCGAAGAAAATTTGCTGGCAAAATTCACCTTTTTTTTTAAATTCGGACATTTCAGAAATTTAAATGTAACACAAAGTTTAAAAACAAAAAAAATCACTATTTTGGGTTTTTAGTTTTTTGGTTGAATGGCTTCAATTTATTTCTATAAAGATTTTTGTAAAGATTTTTGTTTATTAATTAAATAATCTATTTAATAATTATAATAGTTTGCTTTTTCTGTGTTAAATTGCTATCTCGATGAACAAACCCCTCCAATTTGAACGGAATTCGTTCAGTGTTAAAGATGAGCGCCTGGAAAGATTATTGATTTTCAATCAACATGAAGATGTGCACTTTTAAGCTCCTCTCACTTTCATTCCCACGAAACAAAACATATTATAGCCATAAATTACGAATATAGTACAAGCCGTTTTATTATCCTTAAAATTTTATACCGTGATAGACGATTGCTCTTATTTCTTGTAGACTCACTGTGCGCGCGCTTTTATAGCTTATTGACAAAAATATTATTAGTAAAAAGACAAAACTTGAAAAAAATGTCTGGTTTTATTAAAATAAAACCAGACATTTTCAAAAAATTAAAAATAAATTAATTAATTACTTAATAATTAATCACGTATTAATTACTTTTGTAAAATTTAGCATGATTGTTTGCACGCATGTGTGATTTACGACTTTTAACGCCCATATTATTTGTACATGTGCGACTTTTCGAAAAGTTTGGGTAAAAAAGTTAAGATTCAAGTTAAGGTAAAAAACATTACTTTCTTGATGCCAATATTTTGCAGTAATAAGCACTCACTTTATGAAAACATTTCGTTCCGTACTGAAACCAAACGTGAAAAACATCCTTCAGAGATAAATCTGGAATGATGTGTTGCACAGCAAACTCTAAACATACCTAAAATAATTATAGATCAGGTATAAAAGTTAAAAATACAAAATTATTAAGTTTAGATGTTTAAAGTGATTTTGGATGATTTTTGAAAACTACATTTTTTAATTGTCCAAATAACGCTAATAACACAAAAATGACAATATTGTAGACCTTCAACGAAAATTTTAAACATGAAACAGCTTCCGATTTCTAACAGTTATTTAGCAAATAAAATTTTCAGTAGACCATTTGATATCGACAGCAAAAACAAAAAACGCAAAATGAGAGTGCATACGTTTTGTATTTTTAACCCTTTACAATTTTTGACACGCCGAAATGCCCTTCTAAAACGCGGAAAGAAAAACGCGCCAGTGCAGATGGAATTCAAACTGTTGCTCATCTTCAGCTTCCGGTTGCCCTTTTACCATAAGACGCGAAATGCGATCTACAATCTCCGAGTACGAGACGTAATAACAATTACAAAGGGTTAGTTAGCAAAACAAAAATCTTTTACGCTATTATACAAAATTTCTAAATTGTTCAAACTATTTTGCGATTGTGAAGAATGGCAATTCCACTTTGAGACGACTATAATTCGCGTATAATTTTACCCTTTAGGATTTTTTCCGCTGCATATCCGCAGAAAGATTTCCGCGTCACCGCGGCTCAGTGTTAAACGTGGTGGCCAGCGGGACTCTAATGGGGAGTTTAACACATTGCAGCACTGGCGGATTTGCGGATTTGCAACGGTTTTTAAACAAAAAATCCCAAAGGGTTAAATTAAAAAAGTATTAAAATTATTTTTGGAAGACTAGATTAGCGTAAACATGTTTTTTAAATATATAAAAATTACACAAAAATAAATTTTATTTTTAAATTTTGGAACACAAAAAATTTCTTTTAAAATTATTACTAAATTTTAATTCTTACTTTCCTTAGACTAGTCACATTATATTTGTCAGCCAGAATGAGAATTGGCAGTGTGTTTTCGGCGTGCAAGGTCACATGATTACAGTACAAAAACCTAAGGAAAGCAGGGAAAACTTTGGCACAAACTCTATCTTCGACTAGTTCTATATCCTAAAACAAACAAAACATTACATAAAAAAGAAGCAAAAACTTACATCTTTAATGCACTTTGTGTTTAAATATTATGAGTGATTATTTTTGCTTTTGGCGTTTAAATGTATTTTGTCCCTAAGTTTAAAAAGAATATTTAGAAAATAAAAGATTATAATTTGGCGTTGGAAACATTTTTTTAACGGTAAACTATAATTAGAGGTCAAAAAATTCAAACACCAAAAAGAAAAAATTACTTAAAAATTGACAAAAAAATAGTGGTTTGGACGTGTTTTTTTTCTTTTTTTTCAGAGCAATAAAAAATCAAAGTTAAATCCCATTCCTAAAATAATCGAAACAAACTGCTCGTTAATACACAACCTATCTGTAGTTAAAATTTGGTAAGCGTCTTGGCACTAAGGTTGCAAAAGTTTTATAATAGACGATAAACCATGTAATTATGACAATAAAAGTATAATAAAGAATAAAATTATTTCTCTTTCTTTTGAAATATTCTACAAAAACGTCTATAAAAATTTTACAAAAACGTCTATTACTAAATAAACTGTCGTTTTAATGGGAAATAAAAGAAAATCAAAAAGCAAGTTGCCCAAAAATTGTATAATAAACACAAACTATAACACATACTGCATGGAACACTATGTATGACCATATCACGGCAATGCATGCAATATACATTTTAATATTTCAAAAATTATTACATAGTGTATGTACATTATGTGGCGTTCCTTGGGTTTATAATAAAATGATAAATTTTTTGCTAATACTTACAGCTTTGTTTGGGTTCCATTTTTCGCTGAGCATTTTCTCAAAGACGTCACTGGAACGGATGAGTATAATCCGATGGGCCGAAAACCTGCAGCGTAAGATAGATCTGCAAGGGGGTGGCGGAACTTAGATCCTCGGACACTACTGTACTACAGGAAAGTACACTGAGCACTTGACTTTTGTTTTCAATTATTTTAAAAGAAGTTTTTTAAATTATTAAAAAAAAAGAAAAAAAAAAAAAAAGAAAAAAAAAAGGAAATAACATAAAAAACAAAAGAAAACAAAAAAACATAGGCCTCTCAGGGATAGGGGAAAAGCAGAAACAGAACAGAAAAGAAAAAAAAAAAACACAAAAAGAAAAAGAATAAAAAAAAAAAGCACGCACAAAAGAAGAAGAAAAAAAAGCCGCAAACCCCCGAGGCAGCGAGACAACAAAAAAAAAAAAAAAAACAACTACAAATAAAAAAGATAAGAACAACCCGAAAAAATAAAAAAATACAAAAAAAAATAAAAAAAAAAAGAAAAAACAAACAGAAAAAACGAAGAAAAAGAAAAAAAAAAAAAAAGAATAAACACTCCGCGCAAGCGCAAAAAACCTATAACACAAAAATTCTGAGCGAATGAAGAGGCCCCACTACCCCAAATTAAGGCAGCAAAATCCGAAAGCTACCCCCAACCCCCCCCCCCACCTATACTATCAGCCAGCATCAAATCCCGCGAGATTAGACTATCACCAAAATCGACAAATCCGCAATCCCCTCCCGTCTCACGCCTCTAACATACAATCCAAAATATCATTGTCCCCATACAAAAATTATCAAAAACACAAACCCCTAACCTCTCAACCAACCAAATACCCCTAACAAAATATAAAGCTCAGAAAAACACAAACACCAAAACAAAACAAACCCAGATAAAAATAAAAATTCCAAAAAAATCACCAAATCCAACTAACCCCCCAAAATAAAAAAACAATACCAAAAATACAAACCAACCGAATATTCATAATCACCCTACAATATAACCACAAACAAAAAACAACTCCAATCCAAAAAAAACAAACAAACAAACAAATAATCAAACACTATCACCAATATAAACAACCAAAACCCCAAAAAACAACCCAAAAAAACACACACACCACACAACACACACACACACACACACATAAAAAAACCAACAACAACAATCAAAACCACAAAAAAAAAACCCAACCCAAATATGATTGCTGGTACTTTTAATTTTGTACTTTTAAAAAAATATAGTTTTAAGTTGTCTATGAAAAATACTAAATTAACATGCATATAATTTTATATTAATTTTATGGTAGCGCATAAAAAAGGACCTATGTTCCGGAAACCCTACAAGAGCACACATAAAATAAAAAATCTAACTACATAAAATAAAAAAAAACTAATCTAAACTACAATTCTTTTATTGGATTTTAAAAGTTATGGTCGAGAATATTTTTTTAAATTATCAACACCTAAAATTTTTGAAAGAGCGCGAACGTTTTTTTAATCAATACTTTAATCTCATTCAAAGGTGGCCTGAATATTGAGTTTGCATCTTATACAATCAGATAACAAAATGATTTAAAATTAAAAAATGTGTTCTCTCCAAAAATACTATATAATTGAAAAAAATATCATTGTAAAATTGAAAAGTAATAAAAAAAAACTACTGGGAAGTTGCAATAAACTATACAATAAGCAAAAAGTAAATCACAAACTATTTCTGGACATTTATCCTGAAATGGTAACTGTTTATTTATTTCGTTAGTGAGATATGCTCACTCAAAAATTTTTTTTTATTACGCATCATTTTTACATACAAACTTATAATTTAACGTGTGTGTGCGTGTATTCCTAAACCCAAGTTATCAAGATAAAGCTACAAGATAAAATAAACTGGCGGAAAATCTTCTGAACACACAGTCGTTAAATATTAAAAATTTTTCCCGTTTTTTTATTTTATTATTTTCAATCGAGCAAAGTCACATAAGGAAAAATTTCCATAGAATATGGTTTAATTTGCATAGCTATAGTTAGCGCGCAGCTTTTTGGTTGTTTCGTATCGTCGTTACTATGACACAATGTTTCACTAACACTACTAAATCACATAACTCTGAATCATATCGTTTATAATATTTTTGTATTACAGGATGAAAACAATCACAGTTACGAGTATTTTATGACGACTCTGTCTGACTCTTTAGTATCGACGGTATAATCTTCAGTTCATTAAAGGCTGGTTCATATTTATGTAAAAACGTCCTTCGGACAAAGTCCAAAGGACAAATACTGCGTATAAACGTATGTAAAAACGCCCTTTGGACTTTGTCCAAAGGACGTTTTTACATAAGTATGAACCAGCCTTAATAGGACGTTCTTTGCGCGGTTTTCCAACAAAAAATTAAGGTGATTAGATAGTTGCGAATGCATTTTCCACACCTAAATGTGTATCTCTTATGTTACTTTGGTCGATTGACGCTTGGATATGTTACTGTATTTACAATTTTACAAATAATTTTTAAAATTAAAACTTACACTTCATCTCCCACTAATAACGTAACGTCACTAAATCTTGTGCTGTTAAAAAAAGTTTCAAATGCAGCAAGCGCTTCTCGGTCGTCTGCCACACATTCCATGCCTAAAATAAATAAATCCGTATTTTTTTCGAATCTAAATCAAAAAAATTGAATTATTTTATTTGTAAATTAAACGCAAACGATTCATTGCCCTCTATCAAACATTTTATTCATGCATTAAATTAAAATTTTATCATTATCTGTCAATTTTGGAATCAATAAATTAACAATGTTTTCTTAATTAAGCGCAAGATCTACTCCACTTCTTTTTTTGTGCCTAAAAATTTTAAAACTTATATAAGTTTTACAATAAAACGCTGTGCTGGTATTTATTCAGCTAAAATGCTGTTATTAGGCGTAGACCTTAAAACAATAAAACCTGGTCACACGGGAGTGACAAGTAAAAACAGGTTCACACCGCAGCGACAGTAAAATATTCAACAGTGTAAACGTGCACGGAATCCGTTTTTATTTGTAACAAGTCACTATGATGTTGATAAAATAAACATAGCAAACTTTTATCAAGAAATATTGAGTAGTTGGAAAGAGACGCACGAGAAACCGCCATCAGAAAATCCGTCACCCCGCACGAATTTCTGAATTAAACCGGATGTGCGGAAATATTGAATTCGGTATATTTAATGTTAAATGAAACGTGAAAGTATAGCTACCAGGAATTGGAGACAATTCGTTCCCTCGACAGTTTGCTCCCTGCCCAATTTGTTTCCGGGATTCTTTATAAACGCAATTTTTACAAAACTGTTCATTGTGGACAATTCGCTCCCTGGACAATTTGCTCCATATGGACAGTTTGCTCCCTGCACAACTCATTTTTTTGCATTTGTATTTTTTCCTTTTTATTTTTACTTCGCAAGGTTTTTTATAAGCGTAATTTATTTAAAGCTTACTTTTCTTGGGTTAATTTGCGTTCTTACAATGAATTTCTGATTTAAAACTTGGTTTAAATTCTGAATTTGATTTTAATTTTTCATTTTCAATTCCGAAAAATATTAAATGAATGCTGCCATTTTAAAAAAAATATTGTTTACAATGGGCAAATAAAATATAGCTGACCGCGATATTTGCAGTATTGAATCGACTATTTAGCAACAAAAAAAATCAAAATTTTTCACTAAAGCGGGTTAATAACAAAGATTAAAAAAATTTATTTTAATAATGATTTATCAAATTACTTAATTTGAAACCTAAATGCAATTTTTTTAAGGGCTAAAGTTGGTTAATTTATATATATTTTGTGAAAAGGTGGAATTTAAAAAAAATCTGCCTTTTTATTTGTTTTTTTTTAAACGCCATTACCGCACAATTTTAATTGGTCCTTTAAACAGACCATCCCGCACTATTTCTGTCATTACTGATTGCCCCTTCAGCGTATATTACAGAAGAAAGTGAGCCGGATGTGCACTCATACATTCTCCCCCCCATAGAAGTTTTATATTTTGTTGTGTGTTGTTCGCTGTAACTCTGGTATTACCATTTAGAAACCAAAATTTTTTTTTAAAAAAAAGCGAAATGCGTATAAACGTATAAAAACATTTTGCTTCTTTATATATAACCTTTGTATAAATTAAAAATTTTCTGTTGTTAAGAAATTTGTGAAAAACACCATACATCAAAAAAAACCATATACCAAAATTAAAATTTAGCAACTATATTTAGATGTTTTGCGCTTTCTTTTTATTTAAAAATCGATTGATTTGTCTCCTTTTGTCACGCTTAAAAAATTAATGTTACATTAATTTCAAACAAAAAAATTACCTTTGTTTGCTCAAAGTTTATTTATAATGGCGCTAGGAAGAAATACATTCTGCATAATATCTTTGGAAAAATAACTTAAGACACATTTTTTAATTCATTCATAACAAAAAAAAAACTTTGTTTTCCCATGCTTAAGCGAAACCTTAAAATCAAACTAAAAAACACAAAAAATCTGAAAAAAAGCCTAATTTTTTTTCAAATGCAAATAATTTTCAAAAAAAATTTTTTTTGAAGATTTTTTGCAGAAGGTATTTCTTCCGGACACCATAATAATAATCGTCCATAAGAACTGTGTTATATTGGAGACCGTTTTCTAAAAAACAAGCTTATTTTCACCAAATTGTTAATGTAAAATTTCAAAAGATACCACTTTTCTTCAAAAAAATAATCATTGAATTGTATCCAGTGAAAAAATGTGATAAAAACCGATTAAAATTTTGTCCCAAACAAAATATGATTTTTGACAATTACGGCTATAAGAAATAACGAGAGTAAATTGGGCTACCTTCAATTTTTTAAAATTCATCTTCCCAAGGAACGCTTGAATTGTAAAGAGAGCGATAGGGCTAGGGAGCGAATTGTCCAGGAAGCAAATTGTACAGGTAGCGAATTGTCCAAGGAACTAATTCTTCCTAATAAAGATTGTGCAATAAAAATATTGCGTTGGTAAACACTGCCGGGAGCGAATTGGACGGGAAGCGAATTGTCCTGGAAGCGAATTGTCCAGGGAACGAATTTTCCCGGGAGCGAATTGTCCAGGGAACGAATTGTCCCGGGAGCGAATTGTCCCGGGGGCGAATTGTAGGGAGCGCATCATCCAGGTCCAAGCTACCAGGTATAGTGCAATTGTTTAGAAAATACAAAAAAGATTGATAACCAAACCTGACATTTGCTACAACTTAAAATCAATAATCAACGACCAACAATTGTAATTATAACTTGAGTATTATACAACATATATACAATTATTAAAAAAATGGTTTGTTTTGAATAGTAATCAAATATATCTTTTTATATTTGTATAGATCATTTTCAATCAACATATACGAGGGTCCATTGTCGCGCACATAATGCAGATATAATATTTAGAGGGAATTCATATATGGTCAATTGTGATGGAAAAAGAAAATAATTTTATAACTTAAATTTTACACATATATGCTTTTTATTCAACGTCGAAAGGATTTGTCAATGAGTATGTTGCATAAAAAGACAATTTTTACAATATTTACCAACGCGTTTTATATTTACTTTGACATATTTTCTCATTTTTGCAACCGCATTTTGTAATATAAATAATTCAAAGTTAAATAAATAACCTGCATTTTTGGAACAATGAATATAATTTGGATTTCGATTCTGTGGAATCAATCACTTGATTGTTTCAATAATAACCTTGAAATATTGAGCGTTAAAAAATGAGTGGGTTAATAAAAAAAAGAAACTTTAATTTTTTCCGTTAAATTTTTTTCACATTTTGCAGTAGCCATCCATAAATTGAAAGAAACTTCGAAAAAAATTTAGGATTATTTATGAAATAAATAAGATTATTATTAACAAATTATATTTTGCTAAAATCGCTTAAATCTAATATTGAATCGAATATTAAACAACAAAGCAGTCAAAATTTTTAACAAAGATTGATTTATAATAAAAAATCAAATAGCTTTTTTGAATTGTTATCAATTGTATTTGTTGCAGCAAAATTTCCAATTAACGGCAAAAGTTGTTTCTAATTGTAAAAACGCTATTATTGTGATGTAAATAGTTTTAGAAAGTCGCATATTTACAATTTTAATTGTATTTTTTATGTTCCATATATTTTTACCAGGTCAGCCGGACGTATAATTCTTTTAAAGTATAAATTATGAGGTTTAATGCTAAAATAATCTATAAATCGGTCGAATTTTTCCTGGAGTGAAAGTGAATTGTAAAAATATTAGCATCTGGTTTGTTAATTACACAACAAAGTTACAGTTTTTCTACAGTTCAAGCAATGGCAATTCAAAAAAATATCATACACACAGCAATCTTCCACAATCGTGAAATAGACACTTTTTAGAAGACAATATGAGTAAAAAACTATTATTCTAAATTTGAAAAAAAACGGCAATATCCCATGTGGAAAATATTGCTATATTTGTATGATTTTGATGTGTGTGTGAATATCATTTTTTAAATTTTCATTTTGAGCAAGAAATTGATAAAAAGGACCTGAATAAAAAGAATAATTGCTACAAAAGTTGCGCAATTTAGTGCTTTTTACAAATAAATTCATGTTTATTGCTGATCAATCCGCTATAAACGTTAGAATGATAATAATAATGATAAATAAGAAGCAGAAGAATAGGAAAAAACTCTGAATCCTAAAATTTATTAAAGTTCGGCGCTCCCATGTCACCCATGAAATATATATATATATATATATATATATATATATATATATATATATATATATATATATATATATATATATATATATATATATATATATACTTTATGTATGTATTAGATTATGTGAAAACTTGTGATTTTATTTCAAAACATTGTGTTTACATGTTTCTTAAGTCACCTGTTGAGAATTTGAATTCGCAAACGAAAAAAACGTTTCATTTCTTCGCAATGCCGAAGATAGGTGTTTACCGCCATTTTTTTATTTTAATGTAAAAAAACGAGTTTAAAGCCCTACAATTGTATTCACAAAAAATGTATTCTCATTCTAAAAGGTGTATTCGAATAAGAACGTACAATATTTAGAAAAAATTGTAGCAAAATAAAATACACAACAACACTCTTTATTGCTGCACGGTTTACTGTTTATTAATGTCAAGGTTTAATTTATGCATATACAAAAATGCGAAAAAGGCGTGATTGAGTTGATTATTCATTAGTTGAGCCGACATTCGACTCTTAATATTGATGACTGTCATTAAGTTGCAAATATTTTTCATTTAATCGTAAAACATCGTCCTTGCAAAAGGCCACAATTAACCTTCGCATCGGCAGTAACTTTACAGAAAAACTTTTTAGTGACAGTAATTTTTTTGACAATACAATAAATTCAAAACCATACTCAAAAATTATTATTAAAAAACTGTTATTAAATTTATATTGAATGGTTACTTTTGATTCTACATTAACATATTATTTAGATGCATAATAAAAAAAATTTATAACATCAAATATAAATAACCTTATGAACAAAGTGTCTTCTTCTCTGAGTTTTTTAAAAGATAAAACAACGTTCCTAAGAAAAGTTTGGTAAACCTACAAATTTATCAAAATTCTAACAGAATACTTAGAGGGTTAAAATTACAAAAAAAAAACACGTGCAGTTGAAAAAACTTTTTTGAATATTATTTTGTCAACAGAGGTTTATTAGGCACCGATATAACTTTCTTAAATATTCCATTTTGCAGTAAAAATACTCGCTTGATGTTATATTTTAGTGCACAATATGCTTTTTGGACAATGTATAGTTTATTTCGAACGCGATCTGCCTCTGTTGTTACTTTCAAATTTTTTTCAAGCTGGATTTACAAACTAACTAGCCGTTTTTTTCAGATTTTTTTTCTTTAATGATATAATGTTTTTAAATATCTTTTTTTTTCCACAAGAAACACCGTACTAGCTGCTATTAACCAAGCAAAGCAGCCCTTGTTTCCGCAGAACCATACCTCCAGCACTCTCACCATAATTTCCTCCATCCATACTTTAGCTGCGTTCAACCGACTTTTAATCTGCTCAATCTGTTTTCGTAGCAAATTTTACTGGCTTATAACCGGTTTAGAGGCGGTTCCGGATTTTTTTAACAGATAAACAAACATATTCTCATATAAAAATGTTATAGAAACAAAAATCCCAAAAATGCGTTACAGAATTAAAAATTGCACAATATTTTTGTGGAATATAAAAGTAACATTTTAATTAAGATTATTTGACTTATTTGATTAAGCAAAAACATAATATTTTAAGAGATTGTCTGGTTGTACACTAAAACTTTATAGAAAATCCCACATATTGAACGACTTTTGGGAACGAACTTTTGAAACTTTTCTGTAGAAAGCCAAATCATACAATTGCGAAAAATTTTACAGATTTTTTCGAACGAATAGACAAGTTTAACCAAGACCTTTGAAACTAAATTTTCAGAACTACAGCTTTATACTTTAGCAATAATTTATACCTTAACAGAAATGACCGACTTCCTACTAAAACTGTGTAGGTCGCACATGCGCTACTTTTCCTCAAAACAAGAAATTTTCTACAACCGAACATTTTTTTTACGTTATATTTTTTGACATTAGCAATCAGGTCATTTAAGTAAGTGATAAAAACTTACCCCCGGATGTCGGAACCCACGGGGTCGAATTTTTCTTCGGTTCGATTCCCGGACTTTCCACCTCAGTTTGAACGTGCAAATCAGGAGGTTCCCGCGAGGAATTAACAAATCCATTCCTATACATTTCGGCTTTTAAACGGTTTGTATTTTTTTGTCGTTAAAAAAAATTTTTAGGCGTTTTTTCAAGCATCTTTGCGATTTATGCTCCTGAACCCTAAAAAACCTTGCATTTATACAAAAAGAAAACACTATTTTGATAATTCATTTTTTTCTTTTTTTTATTTATACATACAGGAAAACTTCCAAATTCAAGTTTGTTTGGGCAACACAATAAAACATCATTAACAAATACACAATTCAATTTGAAAAAAAAAGAAAAGTGATTCCAATTCAAAACCGAAACTTTTTATTTTACGTACAAACTTAAAATTTTTAAAAAAAGTTTCCATTAGTTTTTAAGTACTTTTTACACGAAATTACGTCATATAAATTTAATTAAACTATGAAAATTTATTAGCTACATTGAGCAAAATAATTAGTAACCGTTAAATTTTTGTGTTGATAATAATTAAAGTTTAAACTTAGATAACTTATTTTAAGACGGAATTAAATTTTTGTTTTATAAATCAGATTAAAGATTTAGTTAATGTTGTTCAATTATAAAAATATATGTTATAATTATAAAACTATTGCCATAATACGTCTAAAATAAGTAACAAACAGTTTAAATAAAACTAAGCCATAAGAACGATTTTTGAGCTTTAAACACCTAAATTTTTGTAAATTGAGTACCTATTTTAACCATTTACAACTAAAAAAATTGAACAAAATAAATAAATAATTAAAAAAACATTTTATTACTGATTTAAAAAAAAAACATTTTATTTTTTTGTAAATTGAGTACCGGCTAACGGTAATTCCCAATAACCATGGACCAACATGGACCATGCCCATGAGGGGTGAAAGACTCAGTTTAACAATTCAAAACAGTATAAAGTTGTTAGTTTTAACTTTTAAACGGCTTAGGCTTAGGCTAAAGCTAAGCCTAAGCCTAAGCCTAAGCCTGAGGTGCACTAACAACTTTATATTGTTTTGTATTGTTAAACTGAGTCTTTTACCCCTCATGGACATGGTCCATGGTCCATGGGAATTACCGTTAGCCTGAGTACCTACTTTAACCATTTACAACTAAAAAATTGAACAAAATAAATAAATAATTAAAAAAACATTTTATTACTGATGTTATTATTAAAAACACAAATTATTACGACACCATCAAACAAATTTGTTTTATTCTACTAAAACCAACTACTACTATCAAAACCAAACATTATTATTTATCATTACGACGCCATGAAACGAATTTGTTTTACTCTACTGAAACCAAACTACTCTCAAACACTTATCTGTCCACGTTTTGGCCGTTTACCGGAGGTATTCGAGTGAAATTAATTTTATCTTACATAAATCTCTGTTTTATGTTTTATAGAAGGAAACTTTTGGTTTAATTTAAAATTGTCGCTTTTTCATCGCAATTTCAGAATATAAAACTTGGATAAAAACTTTTTAAAAAATATTTAAATAAAACCGTAATTACAGTTAATATTTTTTATTCGCAATTTATTTTTATATTGTGCGTTATTTTTGCTCACAAAACAATTAATATCGCGCTCATAAACATACGGAAAAAAATTGAAAACGGGTTTTTTAATAAGCGAAAGTTTTAAATAAACTTTTTAAAACTTTTTAGAAATGTGTAAAACTAAAGTAAATAGTTGATGGATAAGTTGTAATTACTTCAACAAAAAAATGCTGCTTTTTTCTGCTATGAGAAAACTTTTAAAGAATACTGTATTATGTAGTACTGAAAGATATTTTGTAACGTCATAATGCTTTGGTTGGATAGCTTTAACAATAAACAATTTACGTTCAAATGGGATAGAGTTCTAACCATCGTGTTCCAGACTGAAGGTCAAAACAACCTTGTTGTTTGTATATTTGTTTTATTGATTTAATAGGGTCCGGCACAAAAGAGTCCTGAAAAAAATCGGAGCTGGCACAAAAGAGTCCTGGCACAAAAGAGTCCCGGCATAAAAGAGTCCTGGAGAAAATGCGTTTATGTGCCCAAGCCCTGCGAGCGCTGAGGTCGGCACAAAAAAGTCTTGGCATAAAATCAATTTTTCACAGCTGACATACAATGTTCACACCTCAGCTGTCTTAAGGCTGGTTCATACTTATGACAAAACTCCTTTGGACAAAGTCCAAAGGACAATTTTAGAAAAGCCAAAACGTCCTTTGAACAAGCCAAAACGTCCTTTGGACTTTTTCCTTTGGACGAAGTATGACTTAGAATTTGCCCTTAGGACAAAGTCCAAAGGACAAAATCCAAAGGGAAAAGTCCAAAGGACAAAAAGTATAAACACGTTGTCCTTTGGATTTTGTCCTTTGGACAAAGTCCAAAGGACGTTTTTACGCTGTATTTGTCCTTTGAACAAAGTCCAAAGGACATTTGTCCTTTGGACTTTGTTCAAAAGACGTTTTGTCATAAGTTTGAACCAGCCTTTACTGTTTTTATTTGTTTTTTTAATTAGCCCCTAACAGGTTCTGTGCAGAATTTCGCCGGTAAAAAAATAATGTTTTCAAGTATTTTTATTATTTAGTTATTAAAACGCTTAATGCTTTGTAAAGCGTTCAAAAAATAAACAAAATATTGTTGTATTTCAGTATTTGGGTATAAATCATATAATATTCAGTTAGTATTTTTGTAATAATAGATTGTATGTTAAACAAAATCATAAATAATGATTTTAGTTTGCATAAATTTTTTGTTCCATAAAATATTACAATTTTACGTCAAACAAGTATTTTGGTCCTAACTATTGTAAGGGCGACCAGATGTGTAAAAATTTAATTTGGCTTTAAATATGCTTTAAATCTTAAGGACTTTTAGCATAATCACAAATTTGTTTTGCATTGCTTACTTAGCGTTTTTTGTTCAGAAAGCTTAAATTTTTAACATATAGTACATCCCGTTGTTTTTTCGTTAATCAGACTACTATAGTCCTAAAATAAGTTTGAATTCTAAAGAATAGCGTGTTAGGGAGAACTGATTCCTGCCAAATTAAAAGATAATTTGTTTTAATTTCAAAATTAAAAACAATATGTTATAAACATTTTTAAAAATATTATAAAAGATTACGACAGTTTACGACAGAATTTCGAATGTGCAGAAAGATTTCGCATGATGATTATATTAATAATGGAAGGTAATATAAAAATGGATACCAAAAATACCTAAAGAGTAGTTAATAAATAAAAAAACACATAAAAAAGTAAATTATTATAAAAAAATTAAATGTACCATTAAATAAACTGAATAATAATTAATGAATCTATTAATAAAACGTACACCTCCTAATGTAATGCAAAATTCTCTTCGATACATTTGAATTTCCGTCATAATAATTATAGTTTTTTTAAAAGTTTTGTGTAATTTTTTAAACAATTTTTTACTTTCAAAGTGTTATAATAGCTTTGAAAAAGTACGCTCCAAATCTAAAGCTGAAAAAATAGGTGATTTAAAAAAGGAAAAGTTAACAGAAGTTATTTTTATCAGCGACAATAGGCGAAAGTCGTATCTTGGTTCCTAACCATCACTCTTACTTGATGAACTTTTCCTGAGTATATCTGATCTGCCTCTTTAAATTTAACTACATTTTACCTGCTTTTGGAAAAATTAAAGCTGCTCACAAGAAAGTTTTATCTGACTTGAAACCTAAAAATGGTTTTTTCTGCTTCTTACAAACTTTCGAGGTTGCTTTTTGGGGTAGTTTTACTTGCATCCTCCCAGGTGTTTCTAAGCATGCCTCTAATGCAGTTTTACAACTTGTTACTTTTCTCCAGCCCGCCAATGAAAGGCTTGAAAACCTTAATTATTGGAATAAACATTTGTTTTCCTAAGAAAAAACTATTTAATTTTAAAAATAGAAACTTTAAAAAAAGAATTTTAAGCTAAAAGTTTTTTAAATTTACTGTTCGTCGGTACTCTGACACAAAGAGTCACAATCAGTATAAAATCAGCGTGATTCTGACTTATTTTGTTTAGATTTTTTGTGTGTTAAGATATAAAAAGTCACAGTTACGATTATTTTACGACGCTTTTGACTCATTTTGTCAGATTAACGACGTGTTGAAATATGTCATAAAGTGGAAGACAGCTGAGGTGTGAACATTGTATATCAGCTGTGAAATATTGAGTTTATGCCAGGACTCTTTTATGCCGACCTCAGCGCTCGCAGCGCTTGGGCGCGTGAACGCATTTTCTCAAGGACTCTTTTGTGCCGGTGTCAAGGGATATTCTTTCCCCCCTAAAAAATTCCCCCCTCCCGGAAAAACTATCCCGGGATATTCTTTCCCCCTTCAAAAATTTGCATAAAGTTTATAATATTAATTCTGCGCTTTCTTCAAAAACATGTCATTAAATTAAAATCGTTATTTTGTTATCATGATACTTTCATAAATTCATAAAATTATTGAGATAAAACCCATGAACTACTTTAACCATTTTAAACCTTAGTTTTCTTAAGCAACCTAACAAAACCTTAAAATCAAATCAATTCATAACAAACGAACAACAATATAAAAAGAGGGGGAAAAGAATATCCCCGTTTTTAAGCGGGATAGTTTTTTCGGGGGAAAACTATCCCGGCTTTTTACCGGGATAGTCTTTTTGGGGTAAAAAGAAGGGGGGGAAGAAATCCCGCGACACCGGGCCGCTAAACACCGTTCCATACCCGCATCCGAGGCAATTTCTTTCTCCTGGAGAGTGGTTTTCCCTGATTGGTCAGCCAAGGAAAAGAAACTGAGATTAATTTTGCGTTCATAGGCTTTAAATAAAGTGATTCGAACGTTAAAACAGTGCAAGTTATACATTATGTCACTTAAATTTTTAAAAACGTAAAACTTTTATAATTTTTCTACAAATTTAAATGAGGATTTTCGTAATTTATAAGCTTAAAAATTTTTTAAATGCGTGCACAAAAAAATGTGGCAGACGCGTTTAAAACGTTAATTTAGTCAAATAAACAGGACGAAGCTCTATATTTCCTTCTGTTTTTAAAAATAGATCCTAAAAATATTCTTAAACAATGTATCGTGAATATTAAATTAAAACTTGTAACGATTCAATAAAAAACACATTACGATAATTTATTTTAAAGCTGCACGCACTGTTTGTGTTGTGTTTTGCATTGAACAGCAAATTAAGAAGAACTTTAAAAACAAACAAACAAAGAAACTACTAGATACTGTAATA
>JASAMX010014815.1:0-50000 GCA_030248175.1 Microlaimidae sp. YZB2_3
AAAAATTTTGACTGTGGCAGTTCTATTTTCTGTTGCACTTTCATTTCACTTTTCATCCAACACAAAAACTCCAGAAATCCATACATTGATTTCAGTTTTTATTGAAAAACCACGAGTTTAATCTGTAGATAATACCTAAAAAATTCAAAATTTTCTAAAAACATAACTAATACCAATATTAAATCATGGATTTTATTTTATAATATTAATTAATAAAGCTTGGTTTTTTTAATGTTTTTTTGTGCTAATTTACTAAATAATTTAAAATTAATGTTATTTATTTAAAGATTTATTTTATTTAAAGAATTTTTTTATAAAATATTTTTTTTAAATTTAACAACTTTAAAATTATTCCCAAATTTTTCGTAAAATAATCTAAACTTTAATGTTTTAATAATTCTATCAATGTTTTACGACTATTTTTATTGTTTTTTTTTAATAAATTTTGAAAAAAAACACGCGGTTGAAAAAATTTTGATAAAATACTCCACTCCACTCAATAATCACCACTGTCTGATCTGATACCCTGGTATTTTAAAGTTTTTTTTCTTTTAATTGATAAACTCATTTTAAAAATTAAAATTCTTATAATAATTTTATATATTTGTTTGTTTTGATATTTATTTTTCTCGAAAATAAAATACAAATATCTTTTCCGACTTGCTCTTAGCAGGTTTTTTCATGAGAAAAGACAATTTAGTTTAACCAAGTTATATAATATATATATAACACAAGAAAATTTCTGACTGTACACTAAATTTTTGACCAAAATTTTGAAGCAAAGCCGCACTTTTAAATTCCACCTGCAACTTTTTCGCAAAAATCCGCCATTTTCTGCAAGTGTTTCCGCGCTGCGATTTCTTACACAGTGTTAGTTTTGTTGCAGTGGGGACTGCGACTTCTTCCGCACTCTTTCCTGCTCTTATTCGCACTGCGATTATTTTCGCACTGCGAGTCGGGCTGCCGAACGAAAAAAATAAAACAAAGCGGAGTGAAAATTTTGTGTTTAAATAAGTAAAAGTCGTTTTTTTCTCCTTAAAGATGTTAAAACTTTTTAGTTTTAATAAAATAAAGTAACTTTCCAACTTTTTAAAATTAACAAAAGCAAGTTTCGAAGTCTATTACTCCATTGAAAATGACTACCAGCGTCTGTATATTTTTGTTGCGCAGCCAAACTTGCAGTGCGAAAAAATAATCGCAGTGCGATGAAGCGCATGAGGTGTGCAAGTCCTCACTGCGAGAAACTAACACTGTGTTGATCATATTGCGCGAAAAAACTAGCAGAAAATGGCGGATTTTTGCGAGAAAAGCCGCACACGAATTCAAAAAATGCGACTTTCTCACAATTTTTCGTCGATTTTAGTGTATAGTCGGACATTCTCTTGTGTTATATATACTTGGTGTAACCCCCACGGATTACAAGCATTACAGTCGTCAAATTTACTATTGAAGTAATCACAAATCAAAATAAATTTATCCTACAATGATACATTCTTTATTATGCTATTTTTAAAAATATTTAATTCAGATTAGCTAACTTGACTCAATGATATTGCAATGAGACTCAGATCGAAAGAAACAAATATTGACTAGCCTGACCACTGCACAAAAAACATAAGTCAAGATAATAAACTAGTAAATGCATCATTAAAATATGTAAATGCTAATTTTGACTGTTCATTTTTAAAATATTCCATTTACCTTAGACTTTTGCCATTGCTTAGCTTTTTTAGATTGTAAGCTAAATTTGTTTATGATTTCAAAAATATAATAAACATTCATTTTGCCTAACACCCGCATTTTACCAAATATGTCCAAAGGAAAAATAGTTCTTTTGGAAAAATTGACCAATTAAAAAAATCTCCAACATTTATTTACCTATGTATAATTCGCAATTTAGGATACAAAGTACATAATTAACACTTGGGATTTTTCCATCTAAAACACGCTGCAAATCCTGAGAAGGTATTCCGCGTCAGTGCTGCACTGTGTCAAACTCCGCGTCTCGTCGACGTCTAGGATGGCGTTTAACACTGAGCAGAACTGACGCGAAATCCCTTCTGCGAATATGCAGCGGAATGAATCCCAAAGAATTAATATTAGCTGAGCAGCGTAGATATAAGTTTTAAAACATAAATTTTATATAATTTGATCCTTTTGTTGACAAGCTATTATGAAGTTTTTGTTAGAGTAGACTTTTTTGAAAAAGTTACAGCTCAAAACAAAAAAAAAGTATTTACAACGTTAATTTGTCAATTAAAATAAAACTGCAAATATTTAATTTAAAATACCTGTCTTTTAAGTCTTTCTATTTCGGTTAGGAAATACTCTACAACTGTTTCAGTAGTATCGCCAGAACAGTTAATAATTTCTGGTTATTTGCAGTGTATAACCCGCCGTCGAGCGCTTTTAAATTTAGGTCCGGCATCTTGAATTTTCAACTTGGTCACCGCACCGCTAATAAACAGTGTTTAAACCAGACAAGAAAAAATAACTGGTATCAAATATTGATATTTATATTATCAATAAAACCAAAATCAGAAACCTTCCTTGATAAAAATAAAATAATAATAAAAACTTTTAATCTTAACCAATTTCCCAACTGCATGATCGCAAAAAATCAGTAAAAAATTTTTTTTATTTTCAAAAAACATTAATAAATTATTTAAAACATTAAAGTTAATTTATTTTTATAAAAAATTTGGGAATAATTTTAAAATTTTAAATTTAAAAAAAAATATTTATTCAAAACTCTTTAAATAAAATGAAATCTTTAAATAAATAACATTAATTTTAAATTATTTAGTAAATTAGCACAAAAAAACACGAAAAAACCAAGCTTTATTAATTAATATTATAAAATAAAATCCATGATTTAATATTGGTATTAGTTATGTTTTTAGAAAATTTTAATTTTTCAGTATTATATTAGATTAAACTCCAAACTTTTAATTTTTATGTTTTTTTGAGGAAACCAAAAATCGGATTATTCAGTGCTCGAACACGCTAAAAATTTACTTGTAGTCTACACCCTACCGATTTAACCACGAGCGCTACTCGCTTGCTAGTTCCGAAAACTTGCTTAAGTTTGCGCGACAAATAAATCCCTAAACTTAATGTTTTTGCGAAAAAAATTGCAGGTTTTTTGAAGGTTTTTTTCACTTCTTTTGAGTGAATCATTTTAAACACAGATCACCGCAAAAAATTGCATTCTCAAAAAAAATTTCTGAAATTGCATCTTTATAGAACAGCTGAAGCTATTTTGATGAAAAAAATTTTTTTTTCGTAATTTAAGGCAGGGTTGAGTTTTGGAAAAAAATCAAATCTAAATCGAAGACAAAAAGCTTGACTCTTTACCGCACCTTTGAGCTCACATCTTGTTCTCTGTTACAAAGTTAGAATAATGCTTTCACTTCAAGAATTCTTTGTTAACTTCGCATTCTTCTTCACTGTGAAATTTAGTGCTCTTTTTAAACTCGTAAGAAAAATTTTGACTGTGGCAGTTCTATTTTCTGTTGCACTTTCATTTCACTTTCATCCAACACAAAAGTTCCAGAAATCCATACATTGATTTGCGTTTTTTGAAAAACCACGAGTTTAATCTGTAGATAATACCTAAAAAATTAAAATTTTCTAAAAACATAATTAATACCAATATTAAATCATGGATTTTATTTTTTTATAATATTAATTAATAAAGCTTGGTTTTTTCGTGTTTTTTTATTGCTAATTTACTAAATAATTTAAAATTGATGTTCTTATTTTAAAGAGTTATTTTATTTAAAGAATTTTTTTATAAATATTTTTTTAAATTTAACAACTTAAATTTATTCCCAAATTTTGGATAAAATAATCTAAACTTTAATGTTTTAAATAATCCTATCAAATTTTTTTCGAAATAAAATAATTTTTTATGATTTTTTGCGATCATGCAGTTGGGAAATCGTTATTGGTTAAGATTAAAAGTTTTTATTATTATTTTATTTTTATCAAGGAAGGTTTGTGATTTTGGTTTTATTGATAATATAAAAATCAATATTTGATACCAGTTATTTTTTCTTGTTTGGTTTAAACACAGTTTATTAGCGGTGCGGTGACCAAGTTGAATATTCAAGATGCCAGACTTAAATTTAAAAGCGCTCGACGGCGGGTTATACGCTGCAAATAACCAGAAGTTATTAACTGTTCTGGCGATACTACTGAAACAGTTGTAGAGTATTTCCTAACCGAAATAGAAAGACTTAAAAGACAGGTATTTTCAATTAAATATTTAAAGTTTTATTTTAATTAAAAAAATTGACAAATTAACGTTGTAAATACTTTTTTTTGTTTTGAGCTGTAACTTTTTCAAAAAAGTCTACTCTAACAAAAACTTCATAATAGCTTGTCAACAAAAGGATCAAATTATATAAAATTTATGTTTTAAAACCTTATATCTACGCTGCTCAGCTAATATTAACCCTTTGGGATTCATTCCGCTGCATATTCGCAGAAGGGATTACACGTCAGTTCTGCTCAGTGTTAAACGCCACCCTAGACGATGACGAGACGCGGAGTTTAACACAGTGCAGCACTGACGCGGAATACCTTCTGCGGATTTGCAGCATGTTTTAGACGGAAAAATTCCAAGTGTTAATTATGAACTTTGTATCCTAAATTGCGAATTATGCATAGGTAAATAAATATTGGAGATTTTTTTAATTAGTAAATTTTTCCAAAAGAACTATTTTTCCTTTGAACATATTTGGTCAAATGCGTGTGTTGGGCGAATTGAATTTTTATTATATTTTTGAAATCATAAACAAATTTAGCTAACAATCTGAAAAAGCTAAGTACAAGGTAACTGGAATATTTTAAAAATGAACAGTCAAAATTAGCATTTACATATTTTAATGATGCATTTATTACTTTATTATTTTGACTTATTTTTTGTGCGGCGACTGTTATACCTAATATTTGTTTCGTTTAAATTAAGTTTATTTGCAATATCATTGAGTTAAGTTAACTTAACTGAATTAAGTATTGCCAAGAATACATAACAAAGAATGTATCATTGTAGTATAAATTTATTTCCTATTTGTGCATCACTTTGATACAAATTTGACCACCGTAACGCTCGGAACCCCTGGGGGTTACACCAAGTATATATAACACAAGAGAATGTCCGACTATACACTAAATTTTTGACCAAAATTTTGCGAGAAAAGTCGCATTTTTGAATTCGTGTGCGGCTTTTCTCGCAAAAATCCGCCATTTTCTGCTAGTTTTTTCGCGCAGTGATTTTTAACACAGTGTTAGTTTTCTCGCAGTGAGGACTGCGACTTCTTTCGCACTCTATGCTGCTTTATTCGCACTGCGATTATTTTCGCACTGCGAGTTTGGCTGCGCAACAAAAAAAATACAGACGCTGGTAGTCATTTTTAATGGAGTAAAACACTTCGAAACTTGTTTTATTTAATTTTAAAAAGTTGGAAAATTACTTTTTTTTATTAAAACTACAAAGTTTTAACATCTTAAGGTAAAAAAACGACTTTTACTTATTTAAACACAAAATTTTCGCTCCGCTTTGTTTATTTTTTTGTTCGGCAGCCCGACTCGCAGTGCGAAAATAATCGCAGTGCAAATAAAGCAGCATAGAGTGCGAAAGAAGTCGCAGTCTCCACTGCGACAAAACTAACACTGTGTAAGAAATCGCAGCGCGAAAAAACTTGCAGAAAATGGCGGATTTTTGCGAGAAAAGTCGCACACGGAATTAAAAGTGCGGCTTTTCTCGCAAAATTTTGGTCAAAAATTTAGTGTACAGTCGGACATTCTCTTGTGTTATATATTCTAGGTTAAACTAAATTGTCTTTTCTCATGAAAAAACCTGCTAAGAGAAGTTGAAAAAAGATATTTGTATTTATTTTCGAGAAAATAAATATCAAAACAAACAAATATATAAAATTATTATAAGAATTTTAATTATTAAAATGAGTCTATCAATTAAAAGAACAAAACTCTAAAATACCGGGATATCAGATCAGACAGTGGTAATTATTGAGTGGAGTGGAGTATTTTATCAAAATTTTTTCAACCGCGTGTTTTTTTTCAAAATTTATTAAAAACAATAAAAATAGTCGTAAAACATTGATAGAATTATTTAAAACATTAAAGTTTAGATTATTTTATCGAAAAATTTGGGAATAATTTTAAAGTTGTTAAATTTAAAAAAAAATATTT
Organism: Microlaimidae sp. YZB2_3; assembly: GCA_030248175.1. Classification (NCBI taxonomy): domain Eukaryota; kingdom Metazoa; phylum Nematoda; class Chromadorea; order Desmodorida; family Microlaimidae; species Microlaimidae sp. YZB2_3. Next base: position 6,220 of record JASAMX010014815.1, read on the forward strand.
TATAAAAAAATTCTTTAAATAAAATAAATCTTTAAATAAATAACATTAATTTTAAATTATTTAGTAAATTAGCACAAAAAAACACGAAAAAAAACCAAGCTTTATTAATTAATATTATAAAATAAAATCCATGATTTAATATTGGTATTAGTTATGTTTTTAGAAAATTTTAATTTTTTAGGTATTATCTACAGATTAAACTCGTGGTTTTTCAAAAACTGAAATTAATGTATGGATTTCTGGAACTTTTGTGTTGGATGAAAGTGAAATGAAAGTGCAACAGAAAATAGAACTGCCACAGTCAAAATTTTTCTGACGAGTTTGAAGAATACTAAATTTCACAGTGAAGAAGAATGCTAAGTTAACAAAGAATTCTTGAAGTGAAAGCATTATTCTAACTTTGTAACAGAGAACAAGATGTGAGCTCAAAGGTGCGGTAAAGAGTCAAGCTTTTTGTCTTCGATTTAGATGATTTTTTTCCAAATCTTACCCCTGCCTCAAATCACCCAAAAAATTTTTTTCATCAAAATAGCTTCAGCTGTTCATAAGATGCAATTTCAGAAACTTTTTAGAAATGCAATTTTTTGCGGTGATCTGTGTTTAAAATGACTCACTCAAAGAAAGTGGCAAATTTTCAAAAAACCTGCAATTTTTTTCGCAAAAACATTAAGTTTAGGGATTCATTTGTCGCGCAAACTTAAGCAAGTTTTCGGACTAGCAAGCGAGTAGCGCTCGTGGTCAAATCGGTAGGGTGTAGACTACAAGTAAATTTTTAGCGTGTTCGAGCACTGAATAATCCATTTTTGGTTTCCTCAAAAAAACCTAAAAATTAAAAGTTTGGAGTTTAGTCTTTTCTTTACAAAAAATCCTTTACAGTTTTGGGTCAAAAACTCAAGATATATATTTGTAATTAATAGTATTAATACACGATCATATTTAAATAACTCTAAGACGGTTTTTTAAAGCATATATAATAATAAAATTTATTAGCCAGTTTTAATACTTAAGTGAACAAAATGGAAAGTTTTGCAACTCATGGTTCATTTTTTGTTTTTATGGAAGTAATTATTGGTTTATAACTCTTGTTCAGAATGCTTTATTATATCGCTTTTATTAAGAATGGCACAACACTTTTTGTTGTTAAATTTTTGCCGAATAGATTGTTTGCCTGACATTTTTTCCTATGCACTTCTCATGTTTTTAACTAAAATATCGCGGGTTTTTTGTACGGCAAACCCAATATACTAATACTGCACCATTTTTAATGATCAAGGTATCAAATAAAACTAAAAAGTTGCCGCTTTTTTACTTCATCAATATTATAACTTATACATTCTTATACTTAATAATTAATCCTTTAAGTACAGTTTAAAGGGTCAAATCTCCTAAACTACTGCAAAATATTTTGACGAAAAAAAATTTGTAGGCTACTGGGGGTAGGGGTAAGGTTTTAACAAAAAATCATCAAAATCAAAGATAAACAGTTTGATTGTGTACCGCGCATTTAATAACAAAAAGAAAAAAAAAACACTCCAAAAATTTTGAAAAATCAGACTATCTATTATTGCTATTATTTATGTTCGTACTCTCTAATAACATACTCCGAAGCTCCGGCCATACAAAACAGAGGAAGCTCCGGAGCTATGGAGCTCCACTCCTTAACTGAGCGATTTTAAAAGCGCATTTATCTTAAATAAGTCCTAAGTTATTCTATTAGCACAATTAGGACGTTTATTATTGTTTTTACTAAGTTTTAAAAAAATTTGGTTAAAGAAAATTTTTGATAAAAAAATTTATAGTATTATTCTTTAATTATTCGTGATATTAATACCAAAATAGAACGAAGCTCTAAAGCTCTGGGGGTTGCTCCGGAGTTCTGTTCTAGATAAGTTCGGGGAACATTAAACAAATTGCGATAAATATTATTTATATAGAAAAAAGTTTTTCCTTGTTGAATTTTACTTTAAAATTTTGCCTCCAAAAAATGTGGCCTATATTTTAGAAACAAAGCAAAAATATATATACAATTATTTAAAACCAAAAAAGTTTAAAAGCGGGAAATTTTATGCGTAGAAACGTTGCGTTCAAAACAGTGAATTAAGCAAGTGCACGCGATATCTATTGGATTATTTAAATGTTGATCTGAAAATATTATGATCAAATGCTCCAAAAATTCTTAATATGTGATGTGCATACGTGTAATGATGAAAATTTTCAAGTATGAATAAACCTGTGAACACAAAATGTTGAGTATGGACCCATTTTAATTTTAATCTATAAAAATAAATACATCTTACAGTTTTACCCCTATAAAATGTTTAAAAAAGTAAAAAAAGACCAAAAATAGATAGAAAAACACATAATTAAAGTATTATTCTTACTTTTTGTATCCGTGCTATACATTCTTTCTATAATTTCCATATTCTTGATATATATATAATTAGTACTGTGTTGTTATATTTTGCGGTATAAAAAAAAACTTGTTGTTCATTGCATTGCATATCATATACGCAACATTTTGCACAATACATATTGACTAGCCAAAATAACAAATAAATCGGTAATCAAATTTACCAAGTAATATGCAATAATATACCGCTAAATAGTTCGTAAAAAGTGCAGAATCAACTGTAAAGTTTTTGGCTCACTGCCAACGTACGAGTTGGCAAAATTCAAAAAATTATTAGTAAATATTACTAAATGACCTAATCTCCCCCACGATTGTTAGGGTTTAGTAGAATTTACAAACACTTTAGCAAAAAAAGTGCCAACTGGGACGAGAGAGTACATTTCTAAATTAATAAATTACAAAAATTCTAATTTTGAATAATAACAATTTGTTACATTGGTGTAACGATACTACTAAAATGCAAAAATTATTTGAATCAGATGCTAAAACATTAAATCTAGTCTCAACAGTTTGGTCTTTACAAAATAAAACCTGATCATGTATCGCGAATGGCTTAGATAAAACTGACTCCATGTCAAGCACGAAAGACCAATATGCTTTGAAATTTGGGTACCTATGTGACATTGGTTTTACCTCTGAGGAAGAAAATAATAATGTTTTATTAGTTTTAGAGTTGTTTATTTCTAAACAAAATAATAGGTTTAGTATTTTTGTTTATAGAAAACCAAGTTTTAGTGATCTTTATTTTGGTTTTAATATTTTTATTTCTAGTACAAAGAATTTTAGTCTTGTATTTTCATTATTGTATCGATCGTTTTCAAAGTTTTCATTGTGATTTATATGTACTCAAGTGTTTTTTAAATAAGAACTCTTATCTGTTTGGTTTTAACGATTGCTCTGCTAAAAAATTATAATAAAACTTTGCGCGCAGACAGAAATAAGTCATGTACAGTAGACAAATTTCCTTTGTGCATTGTTGTACCCTAGGTTGGTCTATGTGCCAACTGTGCGAGCGCAAATTAAAAAAAATGTTTTATTGTTTTTTACCTAAGGTCAATCTTAGGGTAGTGTTCCAAAATTTGCATGGATTGTCGAACTATTTCCCATTCAAGGACAAAATACCGTTTGAACTGAAATCCAACATTTTTTTATAAATATCAGTGTAGCGGCTGCTGTTTATATTGGCGAGTCCAGTCGTCACATAGGTACCCAGATTGCAGAGCATATTGGTATTTTGTACTTAAAGCGATCAGTTTTCTCTAAACCATACACAATACATGATCATGTTTTATTGTGTAACGACCAAACTGCTGCGCCACGTTTTAATGATTTTCATGTTTTAGCATCTTATTTTAATAAACTTTGTCTTAAATTTAAGGAAAGTCTATGTACTATGAAAAATAAGCCTGTTTTAAACAAAAATATTGCTAGTATTGAGCTTTTTTTGTTTTTAATATATATGTTTTTCCCTCAATGTTCCTCTTTCTTTGCTGTTCTTTTCGCTATTCCTACTTTTAGTCATATGTTTTATCAGAATGTTTTATTAGTATTGTAACTTCTATATATTATATTGTATTTATTGACATTTAGAATTTTTGTAATTCATTAATTTAGAAATTTAATGTATAATTAATAATAGATCCAGCTAAATTCGAAACGTCTTCTTCATATATAAATAATATGACAAACGTTTTTATTGCAAATGTGACTGAGGGCCCAATGCAAAAACTATGCCAGAGTATGGAGTGTTATAGACCATTGTGGGTGACTTTTTATTTTTTTTAATGATCAGATGACAGAACTAATATTTCAGTGCATGGTGTATGCAAAGCTTAATTCTGTTGCATCATCATTTCATTTTTCTTTTTTTTTCTTTTTTTCAACAATATTGAATTACAAATCAAATAAAATTTGCCGTTATCATAAAGTATAGTTCTAACAAAATGTCAACGTAGCTATCTGAAATGACTTTAAAGGCTCAAAAAGAGCACTTGTTTATGTCAGATTAAAACGTTTCTTGAATGCATCCAATGAATCACCAGTTACTTGAGATGGGGGTAGATTGTTCCAAGGTATAACTACCCTATTTGCAAAAAAAATTTCTTGCATTAATTCGACTAGTATTTAACGGCCAATTTAAATAGACAAGAAGCCCGTGTCAGCCATACGGCTGACAAATAATTTTTTCCGGCATTTTTTATATTCATTTACTTATTTTGTTTTAAAATTCAACCCTTCTATGCCATTCCCGTGACTGTAAGCTTTACAATGATACCTCAGTTAACCCGCACTTCATTTTGTCATTGGAGGAAGGGTCTTTCCCTCGTTTGGTGAAAATATGTTGTCCAGCATAAAGATGTCCATGTTATTTTTTTGCTAATTTCAACCCCCTTATGATGCATCCTGAACTATATGGTTTACCCATAATATCTGATTTACCCCCCCTAATCTTTTTTGTGATTGGGGAAAAATGTCTTTGCCTCTTTGGTATATGTTGTCCAGTATAAAGATGTCCATGTTATTTTTTAAAATTTCAACCCATTTATGACATTCTCCAGACTGTAAGCTTTGCAATGATACCTCATTTAGCCCAATCCGTTTTGTGGTTGGGAAAAAGCCCCCCTTTGGTCAAAATGCGTTGTCCAGCAAAAAAATGTTCTTTGTTATTTATTTTTTGAAACATTAACCCTTTTATGACATTCCTTGAAACTTAAGCTTTGCAATGATATCCCGTTTAGTTCAATCCTTTTCATGGTTAAGGTAAAAGTTTGTTGCCCCTTTTAGTCGAAAAACATTGTCCAGCATAAAGATGTCCATGTTCATTTTTCCAAAAACATGATATTCTGGCTTTACATGGGCAAATTACTCTTACCAATAAGTTTGAACTAATTTTGAACCAAAGATAAAAATTTTTTAACTTTCAAAGTCCATAGGGCCCTGGTTTCGATAAAATGTCTTGTCCAACCAAAAGATGTCCATGCGATTTTTTTTTATTTTAACCCCTTTATGACATTTCCCTGTCTGTAACCTTTGCAACGATATACCATTTAGCCCATTTTTTTTTGCTAGTTGAGGAGGAAGGTTGTTCCTGTTTTTAGTGAAAAAAAGTTGTCCAGCATTAAGATGTTTATTTTAATCTTACCAAAAAACATGACATTTTGGTTTTACATTGGCTAATTACTCTTATTAATAAGTTCGAGCCAATTTAAAGACAAAAAAATTTTGGATTTCCAAAATCCATAGGTTTCCCCTTTTTGACATTGCCCTGTCTGCAAGCTTTGCAATTATATCTCATTTAGCCCAATTCTTTTGCTGGTTGGGGAGAAAGGTCGTTCCTCTTTTAAGTGAAAAAACGTTGTCCAGCATTAAGATGTCCATGTTAATCTTACCAAAAAACATGACATTTTGGTTTTACATTGGATAATTACTCTTATCAATAAGTTTGAGCCAATTCAAAGACAAAAAAATTTTCATTTTTAAAATCCATAGGTTCCCCTTTTAGTGAAAATGTTTTGTCCAGTCTAAAGATGTCTATGCAAATTTTTTTCTAAATTTCAACCTCTTTATAACATTCTCCAGACCGTAAGCTTTGCAATGGTATCTCATTTAGCCCAATCCCTTTTGTGGTTGTTGAGCAAGGTAATTCCCTTCTTTAATGAAAAAAACGTTGTCCAGTATAAAGATATCCATGTTCATTTTTCCAAAAATCATGATATTCTGGTTTTACATTGCCTAATTACTCTTTAAAATTAGTTTGAGCCAATTCTGAGTCAAAACAATTTTTTAAGTTTCAAAATTCATAGGGTCCCTTTAGTGAAAACGCGTTGTCCAGTATAAAGATGTCCATGTAAGTTGTTTCAAAATTTTTACCCCATTACAACATTTCCTGGGGTATAAGCTTTCAAACGATACCTCATTCACCTTAATCCGTGCGATGGTTAGGGAGGAGTTAGGGAACACACACACACACACACACACACACACACACACACACACACAATTATCACTACAAATAAACAACACAACACTCATTACAACCAAAAACCCAAAAATCTTGGGGCTCACATTCGACCCCAAGCTTACATTCAACACACACATCGCAAACACACAACGGCAAATATTTAGCCTTCGGCAGTGGGTAAAATCCCTTTGTAGTTCAGCAAGACTAAAACAAATGAAACTGACAACAAACGATATAAAAAAGACAACTAACAATAACAAAAAAATTATCATATGAGTCAAATACATCATTAAATTTTTAAAAGTCAGTAATGATTTAAAATCAAAGAAACAAAGTACACTTGGACTTGAAGCTTTAATCGAACATTAAGAGCTTGGAACCACAGATTTGATATTAATAAATTTTATACCTATATCTGTAAGCCTGAACCTAATTTAAAATCATTTTTGCTACTATAAGCACAAAACACTTTCTGTCAGTAGCAAAGTCCTTGCTTGCAACTTTGTACGTGATGGTTTGTATTCTCTACCTTTGCCTGAACATATGTTCAATTTAACAAGAAACAAGAGAAACCACAAATTTTTTTCTTCTGTATCGACAGATTATTTTATTTCTTTCCTACCTGCAGGACTAATTCTTTGCAAACAACTTTTCTGGAAACGTTTGAATTACAAACTAAAACCTTTTTTACCCGCATTAAGAATTAAGATTAACATGCATCTGATCCAAAGGTAAATTCCTTTTTTCACAACGGCAAATATCAAGCCTTCGGCAGTGGGTAAAATCCCTTTGTAGTTCAGCAAGACTAAAACAAATGAAACTGACAACAAACGATATAAAAAAGACAACTAACAATAACAAAAAATATTATCATATGAGTCAAATACATCATTAAATTTTTAAAAGTCAGTAATGGTTTAAAATCAGGGAAACAAAGTACACTTGGACTTGGAGCTTCAATCGAAAATTAGGAACTTGGAACCGCAGATTTGATATTGCTAAATATTATACCTATATTTGTAAGCCTAAACCTAATTTTATATCATTTTTTCTATTCTAAGCACAAAACACTATTGTTAGTAGAAAAGTTCTTGCTTGCAACTTCAAAAACCACGTACTTTTTTGATATCTATACATACAATTGTAAGTAAAATAATAAGTGCAGTAAACGCAACTAATTAGATTATTTTTTGTATTTAATTAAAATATTGTTAATTTTAAGATACATATGAACAAAATTTTAGCGAAAACATAAAATTTCTATTTTCAAAACTTAAACTTTAAATAATTTGTCACACTTCAGGATTTTTTGGGGCTTTTGCAAGCTCTCAAAGTGTAAGAAAATCATAGCATAACGCAATAAACCATTCAAATTGTGAAATGTAAAAAAAATTTAATATTGCAATACGTATGTTTGTAACCTACTCATTCGTTTCGTATTGCTTGGGTTTCAGAAGCTCACGTTATTCCTTTAACAAAAAGGAGCTCCTATTGCTGCTTATTCATTGCATTTGTCCCACTCCACCCTGCGCAGATTATTTATTCTTTGAAGGCTTCGTTATTAGTGCAGTTGTGTTACCTTTCGTCGCCGCGCAAACACACACATGTTTTGACGATGACTGTTAGTTGAATGCAGGAGAGGACGCCGCGCGTAAAATTTTTCCGGCATTTTATACCTTTACCTCACCCAGTGTCTTTTGCAAAGCGACCTTTCGCGCATAGCCCCACTGAAGGTGAAACCACTGGAAATCCTGTGCCTTCCTGCTAAATCTCCATTCATTTCAAATAAAAGTGGAGAAGTTACCTTGCTCGTTCTGGCGTGGGTTTGTGCAGTTCTCGGCCCTTTTCGTTCGACGCGATTTTTCCAGTTGCTTATTTCCTTTCCACAAGAAAATCTTTTGTGAATAATTTTAAAATTGTAAAAAGTTGCGTTATTTCGTTTTTTTTTGATTGATCATAATGTTATTTTAAATCCCTGAAGGTTGTTTCATTTAAATCAGTTATTTATATCGGAGTCGGTAATCTTTTTTAAGTCGAAAGTCTTTTCAAAAATACCCGCATTGTAGGTAAGGTAATATGCAAATGTTTGTTCAAAGACATTGTTTGGGGAAGCCCTTTCACTGCTTGGCAAACGCAAAGGATGATACATGAATTTATTTATAAACGTGATTTTTTTAGTTTATTTTGATTTAATTAAGCATATTGCATTAATTTCGGTTATGTAATTCTCATTAAACTTGAAGTTGTGACAATATTTTTTTTAGTACCAAGTGTATATCGAAAACTTTTTTGGTTTAAGAAGATTAGAGCACAGAAAACTTGGAGCTAAAAGTTGGAAATTTGGACTTGTGAACATTAATTTTTATGTTCCATATTATTCAAAACCAAGCAAATATGTTCCTTCAGAGCTTCAAGTTACCCTTTTTTCACCTCAAACCTTTCCTAAAAAAATCTATAACTCCCATGCCATTTGCTTTTATTAAAAAAGATCTTAACGAAATATGTTTGGTTTTGGTTTTAAAAAATTTATTATAATTTACGTAATATGCTACAAAATGTGCATTGCTATTTTCCGTTGCTGGCGCAGCTGTATATAATTTTAATAGCGATGCGTATATTTGTAATGTTGCTCTATAACGTGAAATACACTTGAAAAAACTATTTAATGTGTGCGTCGTGATATAATTTTTTTAATGAAAAAAATGTTTATAGTTTTACACAATTTTTGTAAATTGGCGTAATTTTTTAAAAATATTTTTGCTTGTACATTTATATACGCAAAAATATATTTTCAAAAAATATGAAACTCTATGATTCACCCAGGAAAAATGACGATTTAAAAGTGCAGTTCTCTAAAATTAGTTAAAAATATCATGCTATTTTTTTATAAATTAATGGGTGGTCACTTTTAAAACATACCACTCCCTGTTTTGCGTTTTCAAAATATAGTTGAAACCCCAACCCATTTTTTATACCAACTTTAATGTGATGATTTTTCTAAGTTCGGTAGCAGATCATTCTCGAAAGTGTTATTTTTTTGTTTTTTTTTTTATAAAAGTTATTAAAATAGTGTAATTGTGTAATTCATAATTTTCTAATTTAATTTTTGATAAAAAAAAACTGGTTTCTGCTAAAAAAATTTTGTATACATCGCTAAATTTTTAAGGTTTAAAGTAATTAACTTAACAATATAAAAGCCGATCATTTAAAAAACTGCGCCCTTACTTGGAATATAAAGTATTTCATATTTACTAAAATGTCTTTAGTTGCTGTGTGTATGTGTGATGTGTTTTTTACTGATTTTTCTACTGTTTTTCCCCTCATTTTTCGTTATTTATATGTTTTTGCTATAAGTTTTAAAAAATATATAAATTGACTGCAATTAATTAACAAAAATTACATTTATGAAATTATTAAAAGAATTGATTTGACTCGCAAAAATTTTACCTTATTTTTGTAAAATTTGTTGTTTCAGGGTAATTTAATAGTAGTTCAAAATGAGAGTGCCGTGCGATTTGGGTCCATTCGAGGCGGAGAACAACTGCACGGGACTCATACTACCGCTGATCCCGTTCGAGGGCTGTTGGGAAATCGGTGTGAGGGCCGTGCTCTATCTGTTCGGTCTCTTCTACTCATTCCTGGGCGTGGCTATAGCCGCCGACGTTTTCATGTGCTCCATAGAGCGCATCACCAGCAAAAAGAAAAAGATAAAACCCGCAGACCCCAATGGTCAACCTCAAATCGACCCGGATACCGGGAGTGAAATATCCGATGAGGGTGAAGAGGAGTTGGTCTGGAACCCAACAGTCGCCAATCTCACTCTCATGGCTCTGGGCAGCAGCGCTCCCGAAATCCTCCTCTCTTTGATCGAAATTGTAGGAAACAATTTCAATGCTGGCGATCTGGGTCCAGGTACAATAGTTGGTAAGGTTTTGTTTCTGTTCTCGTTTTTTTCTTTAACTTGTTTGAAGTGTTTTATTAAAAATCATTAAAATTGTATTACCTTATATATAAAAAAGGTCTGCTGCAGTATACAAACATAACCTTTTTTGTATATGTAGTATTTCATTTTTTTTGTTTTTAAGATTATCGATATACACTACTTGACTTTATAAAGTTATTTTAATTATGTACCGGAAATTTATGTTTACTTGTTAAAAAAAATCGACAAGCTGAAATTGGTATACTAAAGGTGGATAATACGGTAATCCGGGACAAAGGTATGACACTCGTTTTAACAAACGCGGCCATGCGAAAGACAACCAGCGGACGGACGGGTGTCATCGTGACGGACGGGTGTCATCGTGACGGACGGGTGTCATCGTGACGGACGGGTGTCATCGTGACGGACGGGTGTCATCGTGACGGACGGGTGTCATCGTGACGGACGGGTATCACAATAAATAGTTTGAAAACCATGTTTCTAAAGATATTTATTTAATCTTCTTGGCTGGCTTCCAAATACTTAGCTCAACATTTTCAAGAAAATAATATAGATGTAATACATAAATAAAAAGAATATGCTTTACAGTGAGAGCATAAGTCACTTAGTTTTAAAGAAATGTAGTTTGACAGAATTATTTGCTTTTTTGAAACATCTTTTAAGATTTTAATGGGCTTTTTCTACACTTATTCATGTGTTATTTTGAGTACCGAGCGAAGGGGGATAAATGTTTACTGGATGTATTTATTCAGCCTTCTTCCTTTTCTTAAAAAAATAATAATAAAGTGGCAAATAGAAAAAATCCCCAAAATCAAAACAAAATGACAAAGGATTTTGGAATAAATCGTTAAAAACCTTGAATATATTTTATATTTTACAAATTAAAGGATTGTAAAGAACACAACAAATGCATATCTTGTAATTTTTTTTAAAAAAAAAACAATTAAACTGAACACAAGCTAATACATTTTTTATAAAAAATACCGCAGATTTGTCGGCATTTTAATGCAAAATAAAGTTCAGTTTACATTATTTTAAAAAATTCTCCAAAACACCAAAGAAAAGAAAAATATTTCCTGAAAACATCGATGGTTACAAACAGTCGTTTATATTACGCTTTTAGGCAACTCATTTATAATTACGGTGCGCATTGGGTGGTCTTTGGATACGCATTTGATGGTCCCTGGTTTGAACCCTTCATTAGTCGTGTTTTTTTTGCCTAGGCACATTTTTAACATAAACATTAATGTTTAATTTCATTTCTTTATCTTTTTACATGAAAAAAAAACCCAAATGAAATAACGAATACTTATTTTAAAGAAACTACAATTGTGCACATTTGCATGTCATAACCTTTCGCTTGTTTCACGTATCATTTTGGTGTCCGGAAAAAATACCTTCTGTAAAATATCTTCCGGAAAAAATATCTTCTTTCAGCAGTAAATTATTTAGTATTATATTAAAAACTTTTAAAGCTTTTTTTAATAAACAAGGAAAAAAGATTTTGGAGGGAAGGTTAAACTTTTTTATGTCGTTTTAGCTTAATTTGAAGGGTTCGCTTAGGCTTAGGAAATAAAAAGTTTTCTTCAGTTGAGAATTTAAAAGTCTTTCAGAAGATATTCTTTCCGAAGATATTTTGCAGAAAGTATTTTTTCCGGGCGCCATCATTTTTAAACTAAACTGGAAATTTTTTTGTTCCTGGTTATTTTTTAAACAAATAGTCCTTTTAAGTAACTGTGGGCATATTTTTCTATTTTTAAATTTATTTTATGACAAATTAACCCGTTCCCTTAATTGCCTTTTCCTCGGCTACAACCGTGAAACGTTCGTGCGACCTATGTCATACTTCCGTCATACCTAATTTTTTGCGCGAGTAGTGCCCAGTGAGCGAGCAAATTGAAATGGTTAAAGCGGTACGGTGGCAATATGTAGATTTTGTCACGGATACAATGTATTACGTAGGATATTTCATTTTGTAAAAATTTGCATATTGCTACCATACAGTTTTAACCATTTCAATTTGCTCGCTCACTGGACACTATTCGCGCACAAAAACTATGTATGACGGAAGTAAAACCTACGTCATGCGAAAAGCTTACCGCGGTAAGGTTTACGTAAGACATTTGTCATACAAAAATGCCGCCACCGTGAGACGAAGATTTCACCTTTGTCGTAGGAAGGTCTCACCGTTGTATCGGTGGTAAAGGCCATTAGGGGAACGGGTTAATACAAATTTAACTTCTTAATTTGTTTTCGCGGTTTTTTATATTAAAAGAGGTTTTAAATTATTTAAATTTGTATGAATGTGATTTTATACTAGCATAATAATATATTTGTGTTATTTATTCTGGTTTTCACACAGCATCTGTTTTTTGTCGCTTATTTGAGTTTTTAAAAAAAGTACAGCAGGGTATTAAATTGTAAAAGTTTTCAAAAGTCAGCCAGCAAAACAAAATATGTTTAGAAACATGGTTTTCAAAGCATTTATCGTGACACCCGTTTGTCACGATGACACCCGTCCGTCACGATGACACCCGTCCGTCACGATGACACCCGTCCGTCATGATGACACCCGTCCGTCACGATGACACCCGTCCATCATAATGACACCCATCCGTCATGATGACACCCGTCCGTAACGATGACACCTGTCCGTCACGATGACACCTATCCATCACTATGACACCCATCGGTCCGCTGGTTGTCTTTCGCATGGCCGCGTTTGTTAAACACGAGTGTCACACCTTTGTCAAGGATTATTGTATTATCCACCTTTTGTATACTAAAAACGTTTATGCAAAACAATAGGTGGTTTTTGAATTAATGACCATGTGCCCATGCAGACCTGTGCACGGTCTGGAAATGCCCCCCCCCGTTTTATTGGAGGATTTGCCCCCCCCGTTTTATTGCCCCCGCCAAAAAATGAAAAAGTACCCTAAAATTATGACGCCATTTTTGACCTATGATGACGCCATCATCGCAATTTTTTTTGCAGTTTTTAGCCTATTTCAATGTATTTTAAGCCATTTTAGACCTATTTTTACCTTATTTTCGTTTTTTTGTCCCTTTTTTCGTTTTTCCCTTTATTTTTTCTCGTTTTTTCCCTTTTTTTCTCTTTTTTCCCTTCCCCCTGCTTGCCCCCCCGTTTTATTGCCACCCGTTTCAAAAAAGTTGCCCCCCTGTGCCTCCCCCGTTTTGAAATTGCCCCCCCCGTTTAAACCCCGGCGGGCAGTGCACAGGTCTGCCCATGTGGTGTGCGATCTATTTTATGCAATATAAAAGCCATTGAATAATTTGAGTTATATGCCCCACAAAAAAAATTACAAGGATTTAAATAGCAAACATAGATGAACAAGGGGTGGGGGTAGGGTGGGGTCGACCCCCCCTAGCCTCAAAATTTTGGGGCCTCCCCCTAGAAAAAAATCCAGGGGGGCCCCCCTAGAAAAAAATCCAGGGCCCCCCTCCCCCCAAATTTTTAAATTTTTTACCTCTGACCCATAGGTGGGCAGCCTCTCGGATTTTGGGGGGGGGGGTATGGGGGGGGGGTCAAATTTTAGGGGGGTGTCCGGGAAGACCCAAATTTTGAGGGGGGTGTACCCAATATTTCAGCGCTGCCTTAAAATGGGCTTAAAACGCGTAAAAAAACGTAAAACAAGCTTATAAATGCTTTAAAACTGTGTAAAATTAAAATAAGAGCTTATTGCAACTTACAAATTTTATTTTTTATTTTTTTTTAATTTTATTTTTTTAACTTACATATTTTTTAATTATTAATAATGTGTTTATATATTCTTATAATTAGATTAGAAATCATAGTTTTTTTTTAATAATTACGTAATAATAGAATAATAATATTATTGTCTTGATTATAAAGTCAAGTATCACAAACTTTTTAATCCATAATCTTATATTTAATTAAAGATTATATACATATATGGGCGTAGCCAGGGGGGTCTAGACACCTCTTTTAGGTCGGCAAAGGGAAAAATTTGGGGTTAGACAGACCTCCCTTCTGCAGTGGCGTGCCCAGGATTTCATTTTGGGGGGGCGGTCTGGGGGCCCTACTAACCCTGAACGGGGGTCTGGGGGGCGAATTTTGAGGGGGGGGGTGTCCCCGGGTACCCCACATTTAGGGGGGGAGGGGTGTCAGCAAAATCCGAAATTTTGGGGGGTATAACCCCCCCAACCCCCCCCCCCTGCCCACCTATGCCCTGACCCCCCTCTAGATTTTGAAATCTGACCCCTCTCAAGAAAATCTTAAATACTTTTTTATACTAAATTTTATTGCAACAACGTGAATTTTTAACACAAATTCATGTTTTTACACCCTTTTTATACCTAAATATTGCTTTTTATTCAATAAAATGTAGTATTATCTTATAAAAAAAACTATTATTAGATATTTAATGGTTTAAAAGTATTTTGTTTCGGAAATTGGACCCCACCTGGTTCCCCTCTAGGTTTTGAAATCTTCCACCCGGGGTTGACCCCCCTAGAAAGCTAGGGAGGTTCGACCCCCCCTAGGACTCCCCTCCTAGATTTTGAAATTTCATTTACCCGGGGTAAACACTCCCTAGCTTTTTGACCGTGTTCATCTATGATAGCAAAGCAAGGTATCGCCAAATATAACTAATTGAAAGCTAATACAAAAAAAAATTGACTTTTTCTTGCCTCTTCAGTTTTTTTAACACAACTTTGAATTTTTTAAAATTTGGTATATCAAAAGTTGTTTTCAATAAAGTGTTGTTGTTTGAAATCAAACAAACACAAAAATTTTAAATTTAGGATCGGCTGCTTTCAACTTGTTGGTGATTTGTGGAATCTGCATAGTTTCTATTCCCAATGGTGAGTCTCGGAGAATCCAGGACATCTCTGTGTTTGCTATAACAGCCACTTTCAGCATCTTTGCTTACTTGTGGCTTCTCGTTGTTCTCGTGGGTTTCAGCAAGAACGAGATTGAAGTGTGGGAAGCTGCGTTAACACTGTTCTTCTTCGTTATTCTGGTTGTATCCGCCTATTTGGCCGACAAGAAGATTTGGCTCAAGTGGACCCAGAAGAAAACGCCACGCGGCGCCGAGGAGTTGGCCCTGGAGACCCCGCTGAAAGACGCGATGAACAACTTCATGTTGGACCGGGGAAGCATAAAGAAAGGTGGGAGGGAGCTGCATACACTGGAGCGAGATCTGCACAAGGCCTATCCCCACCTGCGGGCTGACGAGCTGGCCAGAATGATTGCTTGGAAGGTGCAGGACCAGGAACCACATGACCGCTTGTACTACCGCATCCAGGCCATCCGCTTTATGAGTTCCTCTATGCGAAAGCGGGAGTACTGGGAGTCCAGTCGGAAAATACAAAAGGCCACCAGCATGAGCTCCATACCTGGCATCCCGGCCAAGCGTCAGATTGAGTTCGCCTGCAGATCCTACGCCATAAATCCGGAGGACAAGACAGTGCGCTTGAAAATTCTACGCAGAGGAGCCAATACCAAACAGCTTATTTTCAGCTATAACACAGTCAATGGTCAAGCTATTAAAAATGAGCATTATCTTCCAAAAAAGGAGACGATGGTTTTTGAGCCAGGGGAAACTTCCAAGATTATCACGATTGATTTGCTGCCTGAAACCGCTAAATGGGAAACGGACATGGTATTTTATGTTCGGCTGAGTACAGAGGATGAAAAGCACGAAGTGGGTCGCTGTAGTCCAGCGGAAATTATATGCAAATCACCCAGCAATGAACCAACAGTCGTAGAATTTGTCAGGAGTCATGCGGTAAGAATAATAATTATAAAATCACTATAATAAAACAGTCTTATTTTTGTTCGCATATATTTTTTCAAAATTATTCTTTATCAATTCCCTTTCTCATTCATGTTGTGTATAACGTGTTGCAAGAGTACTACAAATGTAGTGAGGGATATGGGACTGTGAACACATATGAAAAAGACTAAAACTTTTTAAAGACTAAAAAGCTATAGTTATGAAACTATAAACTTTGAGTCGAAAATTTAAATTATTAAACCACTAAAAAATTACTATTATCATAAATTTTATTTAAATTACTTCTAACATTTTAAATGTAATTTTAAATCTAAACTTATGTCAGAGGTGGAAAATTTGGGGTCGAATCGCTAAAACCTTTACTTAACCCTAAACCTGAGCCCATACCACTTTTTTATTTATGCTTCCTAGTTTTTTCAGTGGTTCTTAGTTTTAAAAAAATTAACAAGCTTTAAGTTTTCTATATTTGCAGTTTTAAAGATCATGATAAACTTTACTGCTGAGGAGTGAATCAAATCACTTATAAAGTGTAAAATTGTTAATTAGAATATACAATTGTTGTCCTTAAAGCAAAAAAAATTCATAAATATCATATATTACGATTGATTTGTTTCAATTAAGTCATGATTAAAACTTGATGATTGTTTTATTGTGCCAAATGACACTTAATATTTAAACTTAATGACACTTAAAAATATTTAAAACTAAACAAGGCAAAAGTTATTACAACAACAAAATTTAGATATTTTAGGCTGTGAAAGAAAGTGAACTAAGCGTTCGTCTTGGAGTGGTGAGGAGAGGAGAGGGACGGGGCCATCTCACTCTCAGCTATGATACAGAAGATGTGAGTGCTGAGTCTCCAGCGGACTATGCTGGCGGACCTGGGGAAATACATTTTGAAGACAAGGAGTTGGAAAAATACATAGACATTCCAATTGTGGATGATGGACTGGAAGAAAAAAGCGAGACATTTAACGTTTATCTTGAGCAAGTGACAGACCATTTGGGTAAAGCAACTATTGGACCAAAAAGTAAAGCAGTAGTAACAATCGTTTGTGATGATGGGGCTACCCGATATTTTCGCCAAATGGATCGGATGGTGCCTGATTTCTTGAAGCTACTTACCCCTGGTGGAAGAACATGGAAAGATCAAGTAGGTTTTTGTTTTATGTTTTATTTTTTTTTTTGAATCATTGTTATTTATTAACATAACCACAGTTTGAGAAAAATTAATTTTAGAGCAGTAATCACCACTGGAATATTTCTTCAGTTTGGTTAAAAATGCTCTTGCATTTTTTACTTCCTGCTGTACACTTCTTGTTTACTTGTTGGTAGCATTTTATAGTTAATTTTTTAAATAATTGTTAAGAAATAATCTGTTTACTACGCTGCATATAATTTTAAACAAATTACAGCAATCTTAATGGTGTAGAGACAAACAGTTTGGGCTGGAACTGCCAGCTACAAATGGGGTGGTTAGTTTAGTTTTTTTTAATTTAATGTTTTAATTTATATAGAATCACCACTGCTGAGAAATGATGCCAGGTATAGCTCAGCTAGGTGGTTAATGATTTTGTGGACAGGTTCTGGGAATTTTACTGATATGGGTGGGATTTAGGCTAATTTTGGATGGGAAACAGCGACTCCGTGGGCGGCTAGCAAGAGAAAGCTGGAATTGCGCATTTTTAGTTTATTTGTACAATTTACTGTAAATTTTGTGGATTTTTGAGAAGTTATAAACCTTTTTAATGACGGGTGTATTAAGTTATGTTTGTATGTGAATTTTGTGCTTATAACCTTAATTACAAATAAAAATTGAATTTACCTTTGTGTTGCAACAAATACATAGAACAACATGTGTTGCAACAAATAGCGGTTATGCGCGTCTCTGCAAGATAACTTATGTTTTGCTGACATATTGTTCAAGCTTATATAAAAAAGTTTTGTATTTTTCACCCCGTTTATTTTATAACGGTGATGATGGGTTAGGGTTCGCAGATATGTCTCGTCAAATTATTAGCTTTTTGCTTTTTTACTAGAGCATTTTCCCGGTTACTTGCAAAAACTTCATTTGCTTTATTTTTTGCTTGGATTTTAAATTTCTCTCAGATGACATAGTAGGATATTGACCCAAAGACACAAAATACAAGATTTATGAGTTAAACGGTTAAAATAATTCCACACAACACACAACCATTTTTTTGGTTTTAACAACTCATTTGGGGTGGATTACAAAGAAAAAATGTATTGAGATTGTTTGTCTTATATATAATCTTTTTAGACAATGGAAGCGGGAAAGTAAGCTTTGTATCCATTTTAAAACAAAATTATGATTGCTTTTAAAATATTTTTTTAACTAAAACATTTTTAAAACCATACATTAGAATTCTAATAAATATGAGTAATACATTGTTTAAAAAAATTAAATTTTTTGCCTTTTTCAATTTTAAAACTTTAATTAAAAAATAAAAAATGCATAGTACTTAACACCAAATTGAAAAGAAACAAAAAACAGAATTTTTGTTTTTTTTTAACAGAAAAAATAAAAGTTTGTCTTATTATAATTTATTTTACCTATGTATTTTATGAGGTAATCTCTATTAAACTTTAATAAAAGCATTGCTGTATTTTAAAATGGGTTAATAAACTATAAATCATACTTTGTGTATAAAACCACTGTTGAGTGTCCTGATATGGATTTTTTAGGACACTTAGCACGTGCAAATTACTTGCGGTTTTTTAGTTTAGACTACAGACAAATCAAACCTAGCTGGCCTCGTGATTTACAGTATTAAACTGATTATTTAATCATAAATCTACCTGAAATTTCCAGCAAAAATGTTTTATATTAAATATTGAATTATTTTACAATTTTTTTATCAAATAACTAAAATTGAAACAAAAATGCTAATTTTTTAAAACCTAAAGTTGAGCAATTTTTTTGAAAAGGCGGAAATCAAAAAAAAAATCTGCATTCCAATTTTTGTTTTTAAAACTTTATAACCAATGAATTTTAAAGCTGGTTCATACTTATATGCCAAAACATCCTTTGGAGAAAATCCAAAGAACAATGTTAGAAAAGCCAAAACGTCTTTTAGACAAGCCAAAACGTCCTTTGGACTTTTTCCTTTGGACGAAGTATAAATACTATTTGAAATTTGTTTTTTTGACTAAGTCCAAAAGACAAAATTTGAAGGGAAAAGTCTAAAGGACAAAAAGTTTGAACACAATGTCCAAAGAGAAAAGTCCAAAGGAAAAAATCAAAAGGACGCTTTGACGCTGTGTTTTTCCTTTAAACAAAATCCAAAGGACTTTTGTTCTTTGTACTTTATCCAAAGGACGTTGTGACATAAGTATGAACCAGCCTTTATTTTGTTCTCTCATGCCGCCATGTAAATTTATGAGGTCAGCAGATATATAATTGATTCAACCATAAGTAAAAACAGTTTGATGTGGCAGACATAATCCAAAGGACTTTTGTTCTTTGTACTTTATCCAAAGGACGTTGTGACATAAGTATGAACCAGCCTTTATTTTGTTCTCTCATGCCGCCATGTAAATTTATGAGGTCAGCAGATATATAATTTATTCAACCATAAGTAAAAACAGTTTGATGTGGCAGACATAATCCAAAGGACTTTTGTTCTTTGTACTTTATCCAAAGGACGTTGTGACATAAGTATGAACCAGCCTTTATTTTGTTCTCTCATGCCGCCATGTAAATTTATGAGGTCAGCAGATATATAATTTATTCAACCATAAGTAAAAACAGTTTGATGTGGCAGACATAATTCAGTTTTTCATGATTTCTCTTTTCAGGTAATTAGAGCTACCAGTGTAAATGCCGGAGATGTAGACAACGCCACGTTCGCTGACTGTATTTTCCACATTCTGGCATTCCCCTGGAAAGTGATATTCTCTTTGGTTCCACCAACCAACTTGGCTGGTGGATGGTTAACTTTTGTTGTTTCATTGGCTTTGATCGGAATACTCACTGCTATTATTGGTATGATATTAAAATTAACCTTTTAGTTTAAGTCACAACAAAAAGGACTATCTAATACATTAACAGTAATATGCAAATCATCATTCCAACGATAAGCACTAATGACTGTAAACAGTATAAGCGGCTCTGAGACAAGTTTATATTTGCTGCTTAGGTATTGGTAACTGATTCAGTCTGCCGTACGGTAATTCAGTTTTTAACAAAATTTATACATTTTTATTTTTATATTTTTAAATCTCATATTTTTAAGTTTCAAACTACAGTAAAAATTAAAAGAACAACAATATACAATATTATACCCGGTTGAGTTTTACTAAGACAAAGTAATTTTCTTTCTGCTTTCTTAACGTCCAACAAACTAAATATGTTCAAGATTAGTTCATATCATTTGTCGGTCACTGATAAAAACACATAGATAAAAAACAGCCAAACAGATAGATAGATAAACAGACATACAATAGATAAACAGCTTATTCATACATCTGATTTTCTTTTACTATTGATTTTGATCAATAAGAGAATAAGATCATGCTCTGAGATAAAATTGATTTTGTTTAAGGAGACCTAGCAGGAATTTTCGGTTGCTTGGTGGGGTTAGAAGACAGCGTTACTGCCATTACTTTGGTTGCGTTGGGAACAAGCCTTCCAGATACTTTTGCGTCAAGATTAGCTGCTGTACAAGAAAAAACAGCAGACAACTCCATTGGAAACGTAACTGGTAGCAATTCTGTTAATGTTTTCCTCGGATTGGGTCTTCCTTGGTTGGTGGCTTCAATCTATCACTGTGCCACCAAGAGTAAATTTGTTGTGAAAGCTGGAAGTCTCGCTTTTAGGTAACTAATCCCGCTTTTTGATAAATATATAACTAAATCTCAAAATAAAGTATGCATAAAATTAATCCCTAGTTGAACCAAGTTTAATTTCTTCAAGTTACTGCAACCGTTGTTTTAAGTGTTTAACAAATGTTTTAAGTGCAAATTTAAAAGCCACCGGTGACAGTGCCACCAGTGATAGTTATCATCAGAACAGTTGTGTACAACAAAACCCATAGGACGTGTTCACACCAAGGTGGCAATGCCACTTTGCAGTGGCATGGCAACTATCACCGTGAGGTAATAATTACCACCTTGTTGTGTTGAGTGTACAAATTAAAAAAAATTATTTATTTTGCATAAAGCAGGATACGCAAGACCAATGTTACTCAGCACTAATTGCGCAACCAAATACTACATATAAAAATATTAACAAAGAATATTATCACAATACACTGTGTCTCAGCGGGGACTTGATTCAAGGACCTTCGTTATGCAAGACGTAAGATCTGCTACTGCGCAACAGCCTGTTTCATCATTGACAGATACAGAGAAAAAAACGCGTAGGAACAATCGCACTGTCAAAAAATTAATGAAAAAAATACGGTTTACATAAACGCGTACCTTGTATGAAAAAATCAATCTAAATTTTGTAGTTATAAGTTATAACACAAACACATGTAAACGCATGTGTTGTAAAACAAAGAAAAATAGGACAATTTAACACAAAAAAATTAAAAACATAAGTAACATAAATACACTGAAGGATGAATCTGAATGTGCAATTTTAATGCATTAATATACTTCCAATGTTTTTTAAACTGTCTATAAAAATAGTTTTATACCCGTTCAACCCATTGGTGGCCACTGGCAATGCCACCGCGGTGTGAACCTAATAGTGGAAACGCCAGTGGAGCGGTGATGATAGCTATCACAGGGGCAATGCTACCTTTGTGTAAACCGGGCCTTATTGCCATTTTTTTAGTGTTGGAATCTACACTATCTGTGCTGTTCTATGCATTATCATTCTAATGCTAAGGCGTTACTTATCGATTTTTGGAAAGGCAGAACTGGGTGGAAACGTGCCCTTGAAATGGATTTGTGGTGTGATTTTGGTTCTGTTATGGTTCTTATACATCATACTGTCAGCTTTAGAAGTCTACGATTATATCAACATTTAATTTATTAATTCTATTGTTATAGAATACAATTTTGTTTTAAGGTAAATTGTATCAATTATAAACATATCTGACATAAAATCGCAAGAATGCGTTTCTGCTAAACTTATTTCTGATGCTTGAGTTGCAGACGAGTCTGGACCATGTTTAGTCTGGAATGTGGAATTTTTGAAACAAAAAAAGTGTTTTTAATGTATAAATTTAGGTTAAAAATGACGCCTAATATTCTAACCGTCGTAGCTATATCATCACAGATCAAATAATATTTTAAAATTTTTACTTATTATTAACTAAAGTCATATCGTTTTGCCGTTTTACAAATAATTTTTTATGTGAGATTCATTCATTATAATAGCACACTCAGGCGCTTTTTTTATTACATATTTTTGTTATATTTAAAATTTTTGATTTCTACATTGTTCAATATATTCACTTTATTTTAGCCACTGTTATGTTATTTAGTATATTGTTTAATTCACTTTATTTTATTGGTATGTTTTTTACTATGATTAGCAAATAAATGTATTTCTTGAGACGTTATGTCACTTTTTCAATAATTAAAATCAATATTTTGCAAAAGTGTTTTTTTACAGTGAGAAAACTTTTCATTGTAAAAGTAAAATTCATACTTTTTTGCTAGAATATATTTATTTCTAAACAAAGCCACCACGACCTGCAACATGCGCAATCTAAAAAATCTAAGCTTTTCCCACTCGTGCGATGGGACATAAGTCTGTTTAAAAATAATCTGTTAAAATTCAAACGTATTGTACAATTTTGTGATAAATTTTTTAAAAACAAACTGGTTCCGCTTTTCCAACAACTTTACTCCTATAATGCTATTTTTTGTACACGCTATTTGTTGTACACCCAAAGATCCAAAGGAAACGTTGTCTGTTCAAGAGTATTGTGGTCCATAAGCATGAACTTATTTCCTTGACATGGAAGTAATTCAACAAGCAAGTACAACAAAAATTAATTGACCAATAAAATTTTGAAGGTATATCATGATCATCATATAATATATGTGTTTTAAATATGTGTATTAAATTGTTTGTTATGTGTGTTTGTTTATTAGTTTACTACTGAAATGATCTGTTCCATTGTATGAAAAGAAAAGAAATTACATTTTTTTTAATTTGGAAAACAATGTTCATTATGAAAAACTATAAAAACACCAAAAAACCAATTATCAGAGGGTAAACAACAATTTCAATTTATTGTAAGAAACAATGTTAGTATTCATCGTTGCAAAAATAAGAAGAACTTTTGTTTAAACGAATTTTAATGTCAAAGCAAGTAATTGAACAGCACATACACAAAGATACTGATGGTTTATGATACTGAGATAATACTACTAACAATATGAATTTTTTATAAAGGGGATCTTTTTTTCTTTAAAAACGATAAGGTTTAACCAAAAGGATACCCAACCATTACATGTTAAATTATGCCTCAGGTATTCTCCCGTTTTGTGAAATATAAATAAATGTTGACAGATCTTTGTATTTGTTAAGACTCAAAAAACACTACAAAAAGTTTTTTTACGTAAGTATAGGAAAAATGGTATGTTTTCTCTGTATAAGAAGTACTTTCGCTACTAAACAAGTTCAATAATTTTTTTTATTTAAGGGGGCTTTAAAATAACACAAAAAAACAAAAAAAAATTTCATAAAAATTTATTTTCAATATCGATTATTTTAACCACTTATCAGTATTTACAATGCAGACCTGTGCACTGCCCTCCCCTGGGGCTTTATTGGGAGGGGAGGGGCAATTCCAAAACGGGGGGCAACTTTTTTGAAACGGCGTGGGCAATAAAATGGGGGGAGCAAGCAGAGAGAAAGAAAAAAAGAAGGAAAAAGGACAAAAAAAGCGAAAATAAGTTAAAAATAGGTCTAAAATCGCTTAAAATGCGTTGGAATAGGATGAAAACTGCAAAAAATTTGGGATTATGGCGTCATTATAGGTCAAAGATGGCGCCATAATTTTAGGATACTTTTTCATTTTTGGCGGAGGGGGCAATAAAACGGGGGGGGCAAATCCTTGAATAAGGGGGCATTTCCAGACTGCACAAGTCTGACAATGTACAGTTTATCATCGTAAATTTTGTCTTATTAACACCTATATTAAATTAAAGTAACAATGCTATATTTCGCAACATCCCATATACCAAAAGCATGATTTTGCATACTTAAAAAACTTTTTAGAGAGACCTAAAGCTTACAAGCTTACATTAAAATAGTTTTTTTTTTCAAAGTGTTGCTTGATTTTTAGGTTTTGTTTAGGCTTAGGTTCTCAGTTTTTTTGAATAAATCATTTAATAAAAGTTTATCATGATAAAAATTTTGCTGGATTTTCGGTTTTTGTTTAGGCTTAGGTAAAAAAAGGTTTTCAATACATTGTTTTAGTCAAAAAATAGGAGAAACACTTGTCTTTTGAAAAGTGCGTTTACAAAATTGCATCCAAAAGACCGTTGTAAAATCAACCTAAATTTTATCATGATAAAATTTTGTTGCATTTTCCAAATATCAAAATTTAAAGGAAATATTGCAAATGCATTATTTTTATGGTGAATTTACACCAGCTTATGGTGATTTTGGCTTATGGTGAATTTATCCATGGTGTTTTCATACGGACCCATTTAGTGGAATATTTTAATTATAGTTAAAACATTTTATTTTATATACAACATAATAAATTTAATACTCGTATTTTTGTCACAATGCTAAATTAAACATTTTATAAATGTATTTTTGTAAGGTCTGCGTGTTTTCAATGGCGATGGCAAAGTGAGACTCCGTTGATGGCAAAGCGAGACTGTTGCTGGCAAAGTAAGACAAAAAAACTGCTAGGAAAGTTAGACTGCTGGCAAAATAAGATTTACCCAGCCATGGGCGTGGACTTCAGGCAAACTGTAAATTCCACCGACGCCGACACCGCCTCAAATTTACGCAAATTATATATTGATGTGCCTGGTTAGGCTTAGGCTAAGGCTAAAGTTTGCATAATACTAAAAATTACGGTAGATTACGGTAGATTTTAGTCGGCGTCGGTGTCGGTAGAATTTACAGATTGCCGGACTTCACGAGAAAAAAGTTAGCTTCATGAGGCTCACGAGGCTGCCGCCTTACGAAAATTTTCCGGACGGCGAAAATTTTGTGGTTAATTTTAAGTGGAAAAGCCGGACCGGGTGAAATGTTGCCGTGATGTTTTCTTTTTTAATCCTCGTGAGGCCAGCCTTACGAGAGTCTCGCGAGGCCCTTGCGAGAGCATTTTTGGGCTTAAAGCATGTATTTAAACTTTTTTTGTTAATCTTGAGCAAAATATTCATAGAGATAAAGTCTGGAAAGTGATTTTATAAAAAAGAAAGCATTTTAAAACACTAAATTTTAATTTGAGACCAGGTTATTTCCAAAACACTACGCCCTCATGAGGCTGTAAATATTTTTTTAGCTTCGTGAGGCTGGGTTAATTGCGAGCTGGGCTTAAAATTCTAAGGCTTGACTTTTGGTCAGAATGTAGCGGAAAGCGGGTAACTTCGTCCTGACACTTTTTTGATTCGATTGATAACCTATTTATTCAATAAAATCAATCAGAAATTTTTTTCTACGGACAGGCTCAAAAACTGCCGAAATGAAACCGAATGGACTACAAGAAACATGGCACTGAGAGGATTTTTGAAATTCCCATAATTTCGAAGTTTCTCGTTAAATCTTTAAAATGTTTTGTCTTATTTTCGGAAAACTCGTCTTTTGGATGCGATTATGTGAACATACTTTTTTAAGACGTGGATCAAAAACATTTTTTCCTTAGGCCTAAGCAAAACCTAAAAATCAAGCTAAATTTCACCATGATAAACTTTTATTCAACGATTTGTTTTGAAAAACTGCGAACCTAAGCCTAAGCGAAAGCTAAAACTTAACCAAAACTTTATTGTAGTAAATTTGTATTTTATGTAGTGTGCTTTTTGTAAAAACCTTATTGTTTTCCTAAGAAATTAAGCAAAATTTTATGGTTTGAGCGGAATTTTGCCTGGTTAAAACACGTGTTTACAAAATCGCATCCGAAAACGAGTTTTTCGAAGTCGAGATGTAAAAAACAAAACTTCCAGACACCCTTCGGAATTCCAGAGCGAGAGACTCGTAGGTAATAACATCACTATGACTGCCTTTAGAATATTTTAAAATTATGTTTTTAGTAACACAATGATCATGACTAAAGTGGGATAAAATTACGGCATCCATATATTGAATATTCATACATACATATGTTGTAAGTAATGTAAGTAATAGTTTATTGTAAAGGTATTGAATGCATAACTTTACACTGAACACTTATATACAATAAAAGAAATTTAAGTACATCAATATTTGTCCGTAAAAACATTTTAGAAGATAATAATAGTCTATTATTTAAAAAGGCTGACAAGTTAGTAAACTTTACAAAAACAAGCAAAGATCAAAATTTGTTAATTTTTTACAAAATATATTATGAGGCTTGAAGTGGCTTTTTGTCTAATAACTTCTAAAAAATTAGTCAAAAATCTTTTGATAAAATATGTTATTATTCTTTAATTATTTATGAAATTAGTATCAAAATAAGGGTGGAAACTTTTTCTTGTGTTGCTCCGGAGCCTAAAAGCGGAATGGGAACTTATACATTTAAATAAACCAACAGTTTTCTTTAAACAAAATTAGACTTAAATCGTTAATAAACTACTCAGTTTGCTAGTTTAAAAGAGAAATATACTATTTTTAGTTTGATTTTTATTTGTCTCTATTTGAGGATTATTTTATTGCACTGTAAAACAATTGCATTAAAAATAATTACAATTATATTTCAAAATTTTTCCACACGAGAAAAAATAAATTGTATTAAAAATATAAACTAATTCTCGATAATCAAATATTTGTTAAAAATCTTGGCATTAACAGTTTTTTCGCTAAAATGCAATTTACTAAGTTTTTCCCAAAATGCATAATTTTTATAAACGGCATAAAATAATAAACTTAAAAAAAATAAGTTCAGGTTTTAGTCAAAATTTCAGATTTAAATTTATTTTTTTCGTTTTTTTTTTGATTTTATTATTATTATTCAAACTATTTTTTCGTAGTCATGTTCCCTCAGTGTTGCAAATCTTTTCGCTTTTCGGAACTCCGTAATCCTTGGAAATTCACTGTATTTTTGTGCTAGCTTCATAAATAATTAAAGAGCAGTGCAACTAGATATTTTGTGAAAAAAAATTTTTGAAAACATTTTTTAAACCTTTAAAAATAAAAAATATTCCTAAAAATGTGGATAAAATAATTTAAAGCATGTTTTATGTTCAATGAATTTTGAATCATTTTAGATGTAACAACATCACTAAATCATAATCTTAATTTAAAAAAAATTAGCGTTTCAGAGCCAGAAAATGAACCCGGCGTCGAATTATGCATGCACATAACCCGTTGGAAATTTACAAAACACAAATATTATCTTTAATGATCATCATTAATTATTTTTATTATTTCTACACTGAAAAATTAAAACCTTAAAAATTTGTTAAAAAAAGTAAAGAGATTAATTATAACAATAATAAAAAATTAAAATATTAAACAATACAAAGCTGCTTTTAAAGACACTCGTAAAATTTATTTCATACAACATGTAAAACGTAAAAGTTTATTTAATAATAATTTTAAAATTTTTGTTTTTAACTTTTATAAAAACTTTTACATAAAAACAAAGATTTTCACATAAAGACACAGTTTAGCCAAAAATGTGTGAAACATTATGGCATGAGGCAACTGCGTTAATATTAACAAATAATAACAATGTAACATAATTTTTATTAAACCCACTTCATTGGGGACAATTCGCTCCTTGGACAATTTGCTTCCTGAACAATTCGCTCCCCGAATATTTTACCTCTTAAAAATGCATCGCTCATCTCCTTGCTCCCAAGGTTTTTTAAGCGCAACTTGTATAAAGCCTTTTAATGGACAATTTTTTTTTTTCAAAAAAATTAGCTCTGGAATGAATTGCAAACAAATTTTGTTAAATCATTCTCTTTTATTTGACTGGGTAACTAAAAATTATGTTACATTGTTATTATTTGTTAATATTAACGCAGTTGCCTCATGCCATAATGTTTCACACATTTTTGGCTAAACTTTGTCTTTATGTGAAAATCTTTGTTTTTATGTAAAAGTTTTTATAAAAGTTAAAAACAAAAATTTTAAATTCTGTGAATGAAGTTTTTACGTTTTACATGTTATATGAAATAAATTTTACGAGTGTCTTTAAAAGCAGCTTTATATTAATTAATATTTAGTTTTTTATTATTGTTATAATTAATTCTACTTTTTTTAACAAATTTTTAAGGTTTTAATTTTTCAGTGTGGAAATAATAAAAATAATTAATGATGATCATTAAAGATAATATTTGTGTTTTGTAAATTTCCAACGGGTTATGTGCATGCATAATTCGACGCCGGGTTCATTTTCTGGCTCTGAAACGCTAATTTTTTTTAAATTAAGTTTTTGATTTAGTGATGTTGTTACCTCTAATATGATTCAAACTTATTTGAACTTAAAACATGCTTTAAATTATTTTATCCACATTTTTAGGACTATTTTTTATTTTTAAAGGTTTAAAAAATGTTTTCAAAAATTTTTTTTCACAAAATATCTAGTTGCACTGCTCTTTAATTATTTATGAAGCTAGCACAAAAATACGGTGAAACTCCGAGGATTACGGAGTTCCGAAAAGCGAAAAGATTTGCAACAAGAAGCTCGAGGGAACATGACTAAAAAAATAGTTTGAATAATAATAATAAATAGAAAAAAACGAAAAAATAAATTTAAATCCTGAAATTTTGAGGCTGGAACCTGAAGTTTATTTTGTTTAAGTTTATTAATTTATATCCGTTTATAAGAAATTTATCATTTTGGAAAAGGTTTCATAAAAACAAATTGCGGTTGCAACAAAAAAACTGTTAATGCCAAGATTTTTAACAAATCCTTGATTATTGCGAGAATTAGTTTATATTTTAATACAACTTATTTTTTCTCAGTGTGGAAAAAAAATTTTGAAATATAATTGTAATTATTTTTAATGCAATTGTTTTACAGTCAATAAAATAATCCTCGATCGAGACAAATAAAAATCAAACTAAAAATAGTATATTTCTCTTTTAAACTAGCAAATCAAGATCTATTTAGTTTAAACTATAACGATTTAAGTATTAATTTTGTTTAAAATCAAAAGAAAACTGTTGGTTTATTTAAATGCTAGTGATGTTCCCATTCCGCTTTTAGGAGCTCCGGAGCAACACCCGGAGCTCCGCCCTATTTTGATACTAATTTCATAAATAATTAAAGAATAATAACATAAATATTTTATCAAAAATTTTTGTAAACTAATTTTTTTTCCAAACTTATTAAAAACAAAAAGCCCCACATATGCAAGTAGAATAACTTAGAACATATTTTAAGATTAAATACGCTTGAAATCGCTCATTTAAGGGGTGGAGCTACGAAGCTCCCTTGGCTTTAAATGGGCGGAGCTCCGGAGGATGATATTGGCGGGTATAGGAACACACTATTAATTGCATTCGTATGATCTCATTTAATTTTAATTATAAATTTTAATATTAATTTTAATGTTTTTTTTCTTATATTTGTAACGTTGTTTTTAACATTTTTTAAAAACGTTGCTTATATGCCTTTTAAAGAAGTTGTTTTGGTTAGTTATGGAATATAAAAAAATATTAAATGGATTATAATAAACATTGTTTTTATAAATACAATATAGTTATTTTTAAGTTTACAAAATAGGTTAGTTTATATGACAATTAAATCAATAATAAATAAATAATAAACAATTAATATATTACACACTATTTTTACAAAAAATAACTACAACATCATTAATTTCGTCAGAATAAATTACCGGTGGGTAGCAATGAAATTGATTCTAAGAAAAATCTTAGGAAAATCTTTTGTGTTAATTTATTGGCGAAATATTTTTTTGGCGGCGAATCAAATCTATTTGGAATTTTTATATTGTGCAATCGGTTATTGTTTACTATAAACAGAAAACCAATAACAACAAAGAGTGAACAAAAGTAGTGGAAATGAGTTTTTCATTAAAAATTGCGCTGGCGAGATATCCTGTGGAAGTGATTTGTTTTGGAGAAAACTCTGGCAGCCATCTTATCTTTTGCAAACAAACAAACCGTAATTGAATATAAATAAATATAAACAATATATATACACACACAAATATATATATATATATATATATATATATATATATATATATATATATATATATCATGGGTGGCGCGGGAGCGCCACGGGGCGATTTAGCCCCGTGGCGCCGCGCCAACCATTATTAGAGAACGTGGGTAAATTTTGAAATTCAGAACCTTCTTCTTCTTATTATTATTATTCCAACGCTCCATCCTTAAAAGCGATATTCCTCATTCGTTACTGATTGATCAAAAATAAACACGGGCTCATTAGAAAGAAGAAAGAATTACGAAACTTTTTAGGAAGCACTTTTTTGATTTAGGTCCTTGTTATCGATTTATTGATCAAAATAAAAAATTTGAAAAATAGACAAATAAAAACTCCCAACCGCACAATAACAGCCTTTTGGCAACAATAAGGATTGTACAGAGCAGACAACCAACATCCCCTCATAGAAACCGCACAAAAAAAGCAGACCGGTTTTATTGGTGGCAGAAACGGAACCAATTCCCAGCGCCATCTGCTTCAACCGCGCAAATTAAATATAATTAAATATAATTAAATATAACTAAATATAACTAAATATAATTAAATATAATTAAATTAATTATTATTTATTTATTTTATTTAATGATCAGATAACAGAATTAATTTTATACTAAGCATAGTCTATGCATAGTTTAATTCATACTGTTTTCATCATTTCATTGTATTTTTTTTCTCTTTTTCTATTTTTTTTTCCTTTTTTTTCATCAACAACATCAAATCTGCGACTTAATTGCCGCCAATATGAATTACAATTGTAACTAATTATAAATGAACATAGCTATCTGATATGACTTTAAAGGCTCAAAAAGAGCGCTTATTTAAGTCAGTTTTAAAACTTTTCTTGAATGCATCCAAAGAATCGACAGTTACTTTAGATGGGAGTAGATTGTTCCAAGGTGTAACCACCCTATTTGCAAAAGAAAATTTCCTTGCATTAATTCGGCAGTCTTCGATTGTCAATTTAAATGGATGACCACGGGTGGGCTGCAAGTTAAACTTAAAAAAATCATTGGCTTGCAAATTGTTTAAGCAATGTATAATTTTATAGCACTCATATGAATCAATTTTGTCTCTTCGATCCTTTAATCTTTCTAAACCTAGGTAATTCAGTCTATGTTCATAACCAACAGGTAACAACTTGCATTTATAAAACAAACGTCTAGTGAAATTTTGTTGCACTTTTTCCAAAATGTTTATATCCTTTTGTAAATATGGGTTCCAAACTGCACTAGCATACTCCAGAATTGGTCTAACATAGGACTTATATGCTCTGAGAAAATTATTTCTAGAGTTTGAATTGAATGTTCTAAAAATTAGTGATGTCACTCTCATAGTTTTTTTTGCTGTGATTTCACAGTGTTTAGAGAATTTCATATCATGGGATATATAAACACCTAGGTCACGCACCAATTCTGTAGTTGCAAGTACGTTATTATAATAATTATTATAATTATAATTAAATTAAATATAATTAAATTAAATATATCATGGGTGGCGCGGGAGCGCCACGGGGCGATTTAGCCCCGTGGCGCCGCGCCAACCATTATTAGAGAACGTGGGTAAATTTTGAAATTCAGAACCTTCTTCTTCTTCTTCTTATTATTATTATTATTCCAACGCTCCATCCTTAAAAGCGATATTCCCATTCGTTACTGATTGATCAAAAATACACACGGGCTCATTAGAAAGAAGAAGGAATTACGAAACTTTCTTAGAAAGCACTTTTTTGATTTAGGTCCTTGTTATCGATTTATTGATCAAAATAAAAAATTTGAAAAATAGACAAATAAAAACTCCCAACCGCACAATAACAGCCTTTTGGCAACAATAAGGATTTTACAGAGCAGACAACCAACATCCCCTCATAGAAACCGCATAAAAATAGCAGACCGGTTTTAATTGGTGGCAGAAACGGAACCATTTCCCAGCGCCATCTGCTTCAACCGCGCGGAAAACGGCGAAAACAACAGAGTACTTTTTTTAATTCTTGCATTACTGATGACAAAATCAATTCAAAGTTTTATTTATTAAAAAAAATAATAAGCGTCGGTGGCGCGGGAGCACCACGCGCCGGTAATCATCGGTGGTGCGGGATGCCATACTGCAATTTAACCCACGGCACCGCGCCAACTATACTTAGAGAACGTGAGTAAATTTTGTAATTCATGTTCATCATCTTCTTATTATTTTGCGCACGGCATCGCGCCAACTATATTTAGAGAACGTAGGTAAACTTTGTCTGGAGCGCAACTGCACCGCACTAACTATAATTAAACAACGTGGGTAAATTTTGTAATATAAATTTATCATCTTCTTATTATTATTTTTTATTTAAAAAAGTATATGTCTGCAACGGAATGATTATAAACATATGTCATTGCGCAGCTAAAACTATAGTTTATTAGGCTATTTTTTTTAATTTAATTCAAAAAAAGTGGTAGACTAGCCTTGAAAAATGCTCTAAGAATAGAGCAAGAAAAAGGGGCGATTTTTCCCCGGGCGTATGTTTAGACAGAAAAGATGTGGACTAGGCTGAGATGGACATTATGTGGACTTTAGGAAATTTGCATTTGATTTGGCCAGCTGCTCACTAAATAAAAATTACTACCATATGATAATGATTTGTTTATACATTGATCTAATCACACAGCATTGTTGCATGTTTTTTTAGTTTGATGAAATTTCAATTTAAAAAATCATACTCACAGCAATCTTTGACAAGCGCGAAATCGCCATTTTTTAAAATTTATATTTTTTTTTTACAAATAAAAATATAACCTTCTAATTGAAAAAGTGGCGATTTCGCGCTTGTCAAAGATTGCTGTGAGTATGATTTTTTAAATTGAAATTTCATCAAACTAAAAAACATGCAACAATGCTGTGTGATTAGATCAATGTAGAAACAAATCATTATCATATGGTAGAAATTTTTATTTAGTGAGCAGCTGGCCAAACCAAATGCAAATTTCCTATAGTCCACATAATGTCCATCTCAGCCTAGTCCACATCTTTTCTGTCTAAACATGCGCCCGGGGAAAAATCACTCCTTTTTCCTGCTCTATTCTTAGAGCATTTTTCAAGGCTAGTATATATATAGATATATATATATATATATAAAACAAAAACTTTTAGAAGCAAGTTGTCTCAAACAAAATATGCTTTATAAAAATTATGTTTATTTGAAGTACCTAACTGCAGCAAAATACTTTCTTACAATTTCACCAAAAAATCGTTCTTCCAGAGGGACCAAGCTAATTGTACACAAATTGTAGAGTAAAATAAGTTTTGTAAAAGTCGAGTTTATTAAAAATCCCGGGAGAGAATGGGAAAGGGAGCAAATTTTCCAGGGAGCGAATTGTTCGTAATGAAGTAGACTTGATAAGATTTTCGTTTATAAAAATTCCCGGGAGCGAATTGTCCTGGGAGCAAATTTTTCAAGGAGCGAATTGTCCAGGTAGCGAATTATCCAGGGAGCGAATTGTTCAGGGATTGAATTGTCCAAAAGCGAATTGTCCCGGGAGCGAATTGTCTGGGAGAGAATTGTCCCGGGAGCAAGTTGTCCGGGAGCGAATTGGCGGGAGCGAATTGTCCCGGTCCCAAATTTTGAACACCAGTCTCACCATCAATCATGCACACATTCATGTGTTTTAAATGTCTTTGTAATTAAAATTACCAAATTAGTTTTAAAACTAAAAAAACATTTGTAAGCTTCACTACAGAAAAATGTAGATAAAAATTATCATTATCTAACTAATAATTGTTTCTGTCCGTAAAGTTTACGCTTTTAATTTGTCAGCTCTACAAAACTTCCCGCAGTGTGACATTCTTTACAAAGTCATGATATTATCATATATTCATGCTTCAACTTTACCATGGTCATGGTATCATGACGATGCTGTAATGACACTTGCTTTTTTAATTAATTGTCTGATCGTGATATGACCATAGTTATACATAATGTTGAAAATGGTAAACTTGAATCAGGACCAAAAAACAAAACAAAAACAATATGTGGTATTAGTTCTAAAATCCAAGGATCTCTGAGTTAAAAAATATTTTTCAGGCTAAAAAGGTTAAATAGAATCAAATAGAATTAATGCTCTACCCCTATAGGTTATTGACACTTCATTAGGCTTAATAAAGGTCTGCTTTCAAAAAAAATACATTAACATTAAACACAGACACGCATGCTTGTACGTGTTTCTGAATAATGTAATGATCGCTATTGTCATAGATATACATTTTTGTGATTTGCCATAAATAGTGGTAAGATATGTGGTTAAAGGAACTTTTACTAACAGCTGTTTAACTTTATATTAAATTAAAAGTTTACGAGTTTCCAGTAAGACAGTAATAAACATATCCGGATCCTGAAATCCCATCAATGGTGGAACATTGAGCTACTCCACATCCCACTTGGTCAGATGTTGCATAGTAAAGCTAAAGTTGAAATTCAAATCAACGCCAGTATTAAAATACACAGTAAATTGTGTTTTTTTTACTTCTAGTTCCAGTATTATGTTCCAAAACTATACACATTCAAAACACATTCAAAACGTGTTCTGCTTAAGTAACCTAAAACTATAATTGATTAGCTTACCTGTTCTATTATTTGGCGTGCTTAGCAGCAGCAAACCAATCGATTGCTTTGATAAAAATCCAACTAAAGATAAATTCTATCAGGGTGAAAATAGATGAGTGGTAAAGTAACCACTAGTTGTTTGAGAAAATATCACGTGCAGAAAAACACATGGCGCAACTAAATAATAATTGGTTACATAACCGCTGAAAACTTTTTTTTTAAATTTTCTCGCTCACAGGTTTATTGTTTATTTCTTCCTGGCGGAGAGCGGTTACGCCCTTTATTTCAGCTTGGAAGACTTTAGCTTTAATTTTTCGGTAAAATATTGTTATTTTTTTAAATGTTTTATAGATAATAGATTTCATAATCTTACATAGAATGCAGTTTTATGGTATTGGTCTATAGTTGAATCTAATGTATATAGAAAATGCTCAATAAAACTGCATGGAAATAGACTAACAATTTTAGTCTTATATGCAACAAAAATTATATAAATATTCTGGTTCATTTTTCTACAAAAAAAAACCAGATAATTTTTTCTAATAAGAGTAGCAATAATATTACAATGGGATTACTTCCAAAGTGAAAATTTAAATCATTTCCTATTCCAAAAAACAACTGGAGTACTTTCCCTAAACTTACTGTTCTTGAATCAATCAAACAAGCATCTTGAGAGCAAAAAAAGGCGTTGTTCTGAACTTGTTGTGCTACTTGACCTCCTTGCAATTGAATAGTGGCTCCTTCACCCTGAAAATATTTTTAAAATTATAATGTAAGTATTTTTAACTTTGTCAAGAAGTGTTTTTGTATAATAAAAGATAATTAGTTTCTATGGAAGCCAGTGTTTATTTAGAAATGTTAACTTTAGATTATTTATTAAATTTTCAATTTGTATTTCTTAAATAAAATTCGAAATTTGAATGTAAATTTCAATAAATTTCATAGTTTAAATAATTTACGTGCATACGCCCACGCTCGTGCATTTGCTTATAGACATATACACAAACACACCCACATACAAACACGCACACATACACACGCACGCAAGCACGCGCACACACAAAAACACACATGGAGCATGAGACATAGGCATATTACCTGATAATGAGGCATGAGGCATTACCTCATGAGGCATGAGCATACCTATTTATGGTATTTATATTACCTGAACATAAATAATTTGACCTAGTTGCGAAAAACCATCTATATTTTCAAGATTGTCGCTCGGAATACGATTAGATGTACAAGTATTTGCATAGCTCTGAGCACGTGAAGCTAAATCTGTGTTCCATTTCTAAATAAATAAACACTAAACAGCAGCAATATAAATTTTTGGATAGCGTTTTATGATTTAGGGTCAATGGACCCTTGGAAACTTAGAGTGGGAATTGGAGCCAAAAAGGAAAACATGGAGCCGTAGGTGGGAAACTTGGAGCCGCAAGTTGGGAACTTGGAGCCAAAAGTAAAAATCGCTAAAAAGTTTACCTAAGCCTAAGAGAAACCTAAATCTAACCAAAAACCAATTTTTCTTAAAGGCTCCAAGTTCCCATTGCTTCTGGCTCCAAGTTCTCCAAAATTTCCGATGGCTCCAAGTTCCCTGCCTGTGGCTCTGAAGCCCCATACCCATTTTTTTCAGAAATTAAATATAAAATAAAGATGAAATAGCATATTTCATTGTGACATCTTGTTTGTATAGTTTTTTTTAAATAATCATCAAAATATTACTTATAGTGCCACAAATCTTTTGCTCCATAATACAGTACAAAAATGGAACATGTCGCAAGCGTAACGGATGTTTAATTATTTTTTTTAATTTGCATTTGCTTTAGCGCGCGCTTGTGTGTGTACTTGGTCAAAACAAACGGTTAAATAATTTTTATACGCATTTTTAATATATGAAACAAAATTTATAGAGAACAACTCTAGTAAAGTTAGCTCCTGTTAGCTGTTAGAGTTAGCTCCTGTTTGCCTTCTTCACGAAGTTTGTTTGTTTTTTTTAAACACGTCTAGGAGTTTAAAAGAAGCGAAACGTATTTTTTTAATTTAAATTACATTTTTTGGTTAATCATAGCACATCATGTGGACCCTTTATTTATTAATTTATTATTTTTGTAGGCTGTTTTCACGGTATTTTCGCTTTAATATTTTCATTTGTGTTAATCTTGGGTTTTTTCGGTTTCCCTCATAGTTTTTGTTACTGTTTTTCTTATTTTAAACATTCTGAGTTTTAACATGTGTTGAACGGAAGTAGTAAAGCTCTGATAATCTTAATTTAAGTTTTGAGCTTCATAAAATCACTAAAAACTAACCTTGAAAAATGCTTAAAAAATACAGCAGGAAAAAAGCTGATTTTTTTCCGGGTGCATGTTCAGACAAAAAAGATGTGAACTAGTCTGATATGATCATCTTTGGATTATAGTAATAATAATTCGGTTTGTGCATTTTCTTACTGAATAAAAAATTTGTTATGGAAATATTTCCTGCTTTGCATAATCTTGCACTTTTTTAGCTAAAAAGTAAAATTTTTATTTCGCACAGTACAAAACCATTTTTCTCAAAAAAATTTAAAATATCATTCATTAGCTTCATAATATTTCAAAATCTATTTATATAAGAAACTTACCAGGCATTCCATATTGGAAGAGCCTTGACTACTTCGAACTCCATTTATCCCGTTTATCCATTCTTCCACGTCTGCTGTAGTTGTAATGGGTATTTCTTTAATTAAAGTTCCTAAAACATTCAAATTAAATATGATCACTAATGGCAAGAATATCTATTGAATTTTAGCCTGTCATTATAGTTTCATAGATTTAACAGTTTTTGTATCGCACCTGGTTAATTCCAGGATTTGTATTTTTGCAGTATAATATAAATCCAAATAGATAATATAAATCCTAAAGCCAAATATAAATCGCACTCCATCGGGAGTAATCCAGGATGTTTATTAAATTTAGTTATGATTATTGTTTTATCAATTTAACGGTTTTTGTGCTGCACTTGGTTAATTCCAAGATGTTTATTTTTACAGTACTTAACTGCATCTCGAGTAATTCAAAATGTTTATTAAATTTGGCTTGTTATTATAGTTTTTATTGTTATTATTCCAAATGGCAGATAACTAAAATAATTAAGTGTGCAGTCTGCGGTGCATCCTATTTTAATTTGATTGGGAACGCTCACTTACCACCACTCATCAGTTAAATTGACTTGATTTTTAAATCCACTCCATATTAATTTTTTCAAGGAAACTCCAAACCGTTTTATGGGGTGAAATCCCCCTATCAAAATCTAATTTTTAAACTGTTAGTTATTATTTGGACGCCTAATAGTTTAAGGAGGCCCCATAGTACTGCCAGTTTTAGCATTTTTCCAACAAATAGTTTTGTTTTTCCGCATCCGAGGCGCGATTGTAATAAAAAAGGATTAAACTAAACGTTCGTTTTCGGGTAAATAGCTGTGCAATGTCTATTAAGTAAAAAATTAATTTTTTTTGTTTTATAGACAGTAAAATAAAAACAAACATAGAGATAAAAAGTTTAACAAATAAAACGTTATTAAAATTTATGCTTTTGTTTGAAAAAACGCAAAACGATTATACTAAGTTTACAACAATTTTGAGGCATAGACATACATAAGATTCATTAAAAACAAATCAGACAATCAGACAAAAAACAAACAAAAGCCGCTACAAAAATTTATCAGAAAACCAACAAAAATAAATCAAACTCTAACAAAAAGGTCTTCATTCGAATGCTAATATATTAAGATGAAGATGAAAGTGTTAGTAAAAATCTATTAGCAGATATTCAAAAAAAGGTTTGTCAAATATTAAAGAAAATTAGTCAAGCGAAAAAATAATCTGTCTTGTATTCAAAAATGTCTCGCGAAGCAATCGACATAATATTTACGTTTCGAAAACGTCAGGATTTTAAGGACCCTCAAAATGTCATATAGTATTTGTGATAACCTCATATATGTTTTTCTCTGTGGGAAAGGTTGTGGGAGGAGCTGTTAGAATAACTTTAATCAATTAGCGCTTGGGAAAAAATTTTATCTTCAACTGATGAAAGATTTCCAATATTTTTCCAAGCCCTAATTGGCTAAAAATGATTCTATAAGGTCATAATTCTGTGAAGGTCTTTAACACTAAACAATTTCCTTTTAAATAGGAGGGTTTCAACTATCGTGAAATAATTTGTGATTACTTTGACACTAGTGACATTTTTTGTTAAATCTGCGAATAAATAAAACAAAAACAACGCATCAGAAAGCGGTTTAATTTTTCAGCTGAAAGTATTTCATTATCTTCTAAAATTCATTGATATTTTTGTGTTTTTTTTTAAGTGTAGCAATAGAATACACATAGCAACAAAAGTTTTCAGTAATAATGTATCCAGGAATTGGGTTTCGGAGCGACTTTTTGTAATTTAACGGAGTAGACGTAGTTTTCTTTTGCTTTTCTAAGATAATCAATCTATTGGCTGTTTAAGTATTTGCAGCGCTAATGCATTCGCTTAACGCTTTCTGTATTTTGATTAGCAAAGCGCGTTAAAAACTGAACAAAACATATAAACTGAACAAAAAAACTTTTCTTTTAAAAAAAATTGCCTATTACAATCTACCATGCCCGATTTAGGTTAACCCAATAAACAAAAATTATTAAAATTTTCCGTGAGCTTGGGGTTTCGTTTAGGCTTGCTCAGGAAAAAGATGGGTTTTTATCCATGTAACATATATTTATGACATTTTTATAATATATTTTGCGGGTATTTAAATATCAACAAATATCATTTTAATGAAAATCCCATTCAAAAAATTCTCATACTGCTGTTTCTTATTTAAAAAAATCCTATTAAAATGTAGTCCCATAAATGGGATTCCATCAAAATCGTATAATTATTTATAAAAGTGGGTCCCACAATGCAGTAAAGATGAGCATTACAATTAAGGATAATATACAACACTTTTTACCAATGGTTGAGGTTGAAATAGTTAAAGTTGTAGTTAATGTGGTAGTAGTGGTTGAAGTTGAAATGGTTGAAGCTGTAGTTGAGGTTGAGGTGGGAGTAGTAGTCGTTGAAGTAGACAAACTTCTAGTTGATGTGGATGTGGTGGTAGTGCTGGGATTACACGGCAAATTAATTCCATCGCCTTGAATAAAACTGGTCATTAAAACTATTATTATTTATAAGTGTAGTAACCGTGGTAAAGTTTGTTTTAGTTTTACACTATAATCAATGCAATGTATGAATTAAAGGAACAAAATTAGTATTCTCGAAAAAATAATTTTCCTGTATATTAATCTTGAATAAAATATAGCGCCATGGTACCGAGTCAAATTTTTGTCTCCGATTTTAATTATTTTTTGTGAAAGCTTACCCCTGCCCCCAATAGCCCACAAAATTTTTTCAACAAAATATCCCCAGTGGTTCAGGTGTTATGACCCCCAAAAAATGGCGTTTTTTGACAAATTCTGTACGTGAAAGATAGCTCAATGAATATAAAAAGTTAAGTTTAAAATTATGGCTATTTTTTATAATTTGATACCTTGATCGTTAATATTGGTGCAGTATTTGTTGAATTATTAAATAAAAAAAATAAAATATTAAATTAATAAAAAAAAACCCGCGATTTTTTCGTCAAAAATGCAAAACGAAGGCAGTGATTTTATGAAGTTTGTCCAACCTTTCTTTCCTTTACTTCGTGTTTTTAGCGAAAAAAATCGTTGGTTTTTTGTACGAGAAACGCAATATTTCGACAAATACTGCACCAATCTTAACGATCAAGATGTCAAATTAAAGTAGAAGGTAGTTGCTTTCTTTAAGTGCATAATTTGTAACTTAAATCTTATACTCATTGAGCAATCTTTTACGTACAGAATTGTCGAAAAACGCCATTGTTGAAGGTCATAACTCCTTAACCACTGGAGATATTTTTGTTGACAAATTTTTTGTTGACAAAAACTTTATTGGGGGCAGGGGTAAGGTTTCCACAAAAAATAATCAAAATCGAAGACAAAAAATTTGACTCGGTACAGCACTTTTAAAGTAAAATGTAGCTGTACATAATTATAAAAATATTTTACCAATAAAAGTTGCTTTTTAAAATTCAATACTAAACATAGACCGTTTGGCAACAGTTAATGATGTTGTCAAACAGTTTATTTGTAGGTTTAACATTTTAAATAAAAATAAAATTCTTTAATTTTTTTCACTCCAAATTTTCTGCCCTGCTCCTTCGAGGAAACACCAGTTACAACATACTAATGATACCATGGCAAGGCGGGTAAACGCAAATAATTAGACGTACTTGGTATTGCTTACAAAAATGAGTTTTAGAAATAAGAGGCCGAATAAACCAAATTTTAGACAGAAAAATTGCAAAAAATAGCTATTTTAACCTTTTGACGAAAAAATGGAGGTTACAGGATCTTGAACCTGTAATCCCCACTCTATGTAACTAATTGATTGACGACGTTCGAACATCATATGTTAGAATTCACGTGCTATATGAGCTCGTGTTAAGCTGCAGTCAAGTGGAATCTTTTACAGTATAGGCAAGAATATATAACACAAGAGAATGTCCGACTGTATACTAAATTTTTGACCAAAATTTTGCGAGAAAAGTCGCACTTTTGAATTCATGTGCGACTTTTTTGGCAAAAATTCGCCATTTTCTGCTAGTTTTTCCGCGCTGTGATTTTTAACACAGTGTTAGTTTTCTTGCAGTGGGGACTGCGACTTTTTTCGCACTCAATGCTGCTTTATTCACACTGCGATTATTTTCGCACTGCGAGCCTGGCCACGCAACATAAAAAATACAGACGCTGGTAGTCATTTTTAATGGAGTAAAACACTT
The DNA here is from genome assembly GCA_030248175.1 of Microlaimidae sp. YZB2_3. Lineage (NCBI taxonomy): Eukaryota > Metazoa > Nematoda > Chromadorea > Desmodorida > Microlaimidae > Microlaimidae sp. YZB2_3. The sequence goes on from JASAMX010014815.1 coordinate 48,042, forward strand.
CGAAACTTGTTTTATTTAATTTTAAAACGTTGGAAAGTTACTTTATTTTATTAAAACTAAAAAGTTTTAACATCTTAAGGTAAAAAAAAACCGACTTTTACTCATTTAAACACAAAATTTTCGCTCCGCTTTGTTTTTATTTTTTTTGTTGTGCAGCCAGACTCGCAGTGCGAATAAAGCAGTATAGAGTGCGAAAAAAGTCGCAGTCCCCACTGCGAGAAAACTAACACTGTATTAAAAATCGCAGCGCGGGAAAACTTGCAGAAAATGGCGGATTTTTGCGAGAAAAGTCGCACACAAATTTGAAAATGCGACTTTTCTCGCAAAATTTTGGTCAACAATTTAGTGTACAGTCGGACATTCTCTTGTGTTATATATTCTTGGTATAGTTAATAAATATTTTTACTTGATCAAATCAAATTAATAGAGAATCACGACGGTTAATTTGATCTACACAAAGGTCTTGAGAAAAATTGAAAATAATTTGTATAAGACCAGAAAAAATGAGAAAGAAACAAAATATGCACAACCAGCTATCTTTTAAAAAATGTTTTATGTTTATGTTATTTTCGTGTGTTATGATCGTGTTTTTTTGTTAACCAACGTCATGCATACAAATTATTTTAAAATCTGCTCGAGACCTTTGTGTACATGGAATTAACTATCGTGATTCTTCATAAATTATGGTTCAATTATATCTGGCTGACGTCGAAAATTAGTATGAAGACATGAGAGGACCAATTAAAACAAAATATGCACAACCAGCTATCTTTTAAAAAATGTTTTATGTTTATGTTATTTTCGTGTGTTATGATCGTGTTTTTTTTGTTAACCAACGTCATGCATACAAATTATTTTGAAATCGGCTCGAGACCTTTGTGTTCATGGAATTAACTATCTTGATTCTTCTTAAATTATGGTTCAATTATATCTGGCTGACGTCGAAAATTAGTAAGAAGACATGAGAGGACCAATTAAAATTGTACGATTATAACGTTAAAAAAACAAATACGAACGCAGATTTTTTTAATTCCACCGTTTTACAAAATATACAAAAATTAACCAATTTTAGCCCTTAAAAAATTTGCAATAAATAATTATTAAAATACGGGTTTGGATCTTTATTTTTAAACCGCTTTTGTTAATAATTTTTAATAGTTTTGTTGTTAAATAGTCCATTCAATATTGCAATTATAAAGGTCAACTACATTTTATTTGCCTATAATTAATCAAAATAAATAATAACGATTAAATCATACGAAATAAATAAAACTGCATTAAATTATTAGGCACTTATAACAAAGATCTAAAATAAAAACACTTACAACAAAGATCTAGACAGCATATTTGCTTTCCCAGTGTAGCACAGGCTGAACATGCGGTGCCAGTCTCAAAAATTGTTTGTGATGCCAAATTCGCATCGCTGAGTCTAAAATGAGGTTTTTGGAAAAAAAATATTGATAAACATTATTGTAAACGAAAATAAAACTTTTACAGAAGTAATTTACACAAAAATTTTGATTGCCAACATAGTAATTTGTATCATTGTAGTTTTGGTAAAAATTGAAACTTCAGTTTCAAAGCTTATATTATTTTGAAAAAAACCTATCGTTAAAATTTTAATAGCTGTTTAACCCGGTAAGGACGGGGTGCCTCCATTGAGAAAACCGGCTTTTAATTGCTTCCTACCTGCATCCATCAGAAATTTTTCTGACTCCTACTTGTCTTCGACCTGCCTCCTACCTGTCTCCATTCTAAATTTACCTGCCTACACCCTGCCTCCTAACTTATATATGCTTTAACCTACGCGGCAACACCATCTGCCTCTTACCTGCCCTGAGGCAGTTTTACCTGCCTACTCTGCCAACAGTCTTCAAGAGGCAAGTTCAAGAACCGTCCTTACCGGGTTATGACCCTTCTTTAAGAAAAAAATCTTACTGCATTTTGTACAATGCAGAT
>JASAMX010014815.1:52500-71743 GCA_030248175.1 Microlaimidae sp. YZB2_3
TTTGCATAGCTCTGAGCACGTGACGCTAAATTTGTATTCCATTTCTAAATAAGCAAACACTAAATAGCTGCAATATATAGTATTGAATTTTATTGTTTTACTGCGTTTTAATTTATAAACTAGCTTTAAATAATGCTCTAAGATTAGAGCAGGAAAAAAGGGCGATTTCTCCCCGGGCGTGTGTTTAGACAGAAAAGATGTGAAATATTCTGAGATGGACATTATGTGCACCAAAAGAAATTTGTAGTTGATTTGGCCACCTGCCCACTGAATAAAAATTGCTACCATATGATAATAATTTGTTTATACATTAAACTAATTACACAGCACTGTTGCATTTTTTAGTCTGATGAAATGACAATTGAAAAAAATCATACTTACAGCAATCTTTGACTAGCGCGAAATCACCACTTTTTCAATTAGAAGATTATATTTGTATATGTAAGAAACAACAATAAATTTAAACTTTCAGAAAAACACCAACGGCGTAACACCAACGGATAAATTTTTGCATGCGTTAAAAAGCTATTAATACGACGGTGTTAATTGAGTCACCCACCACCGCAACGGTACAAGACTAATATTAACATTATTAACGTCTATTTAAGACCAACTATTCAGATCTAAGTCTGAAAAACCTTGAAAAATTTAGATTTAATATAAGGCGATTTTACTTTAGCAATTACTTTGCCATTTAATTTGTTTTATATATAATAGATAGAAAAATTTTAAAAAGTCGTCTTATATTAAATCTAAATTTTTCAAGATTTTTCAAGATTTTTTTTCAAGTTTTTCTGACAGTTTAAAAAAATTTATTATTAATTTGCTTGTTTTAAAGAAACTTAATTCAGTCTTTTCTGGCATTAAGTTTTTAGACTTATTGTAGCTTTATACTATTCCATTTAATATAAGGCTTTTTTGCGAACTTTTGTTTCGTCTTTTGCTAGAATTTCCGTCTTTTAAAACATTGGATTCAGTGTCATTTTTCAAAAAATAAGTAAACAACAAAAAATTTACATTAAATTTTTTAACCTAATAATATCAATACAAGCATTTTAATATTCAAAAATTAAATATATATTTTTAAAGTATATTGTACAAGATTTTTGTTTCTGTAACAACTCTCGTTTTGTTGATGTTACAAAAATACGACGCCTTATGTAAGTTGTAAAGGTAAAGTCAACGGGTGATTTTGTAACACAAAACGTCAAGCGTTAGAGTACTGAGGCTTTAAGTCATGCATTGCCTATATTTCATCCAAAAAACTAAAAACGAATAATTTCTTCGCATTTCTTCTTTAAAAAACTCCCTTAATTTGATCCCATATTTTCAGACGTTACATGGCTGATCTTATAGACACCTTGCACTGGAACTCGGTTTATACATGAAGTATGCAATATACATAAGTGTCACCATAATGGATAATTACCGTATCTCCTACTTATCTTTCGTAGTATGCAAATCAACCGATCTAAATTTCGCGCGCTTTCGATCGGTTGATCTGCATACTACGAAAGATAAGTAGGAGATACGGTAATTATCCATTATGGTGACGCTTATGTATATTGCATACTTCATGTGTAAAACGAGTTCCAGTGCAAGGTGCCTATATAAATGTGGAAACAAAAGACAAAAAATCAAAATTCAGTGGTTATAGTGTTTTAAACATTTAAATCCCAGGCTTTCAGTAGATATACAATTCAATTAAATTTAGCTAACTATTTTAAGAGAGCACGCAAGGTTTACAGTTTGTTTATAAATATTATGTATTTATTTAAGTTAAAATAGTTTTAAGATGAAAAAAGAGCGACGAAAATATGTTTAATAACTTATTACTGGTTTGTAATATTTTAAAAGCGGCGCGTTGAGCTTTACTGCGCTGCGAACCTCCCTCACCCCAGAATTTTTTTATAGGCACCTTGCACTGGAACTCGGTTTATACATGAAGTATGCAATAAACATAGCGAGTCACCATAATGGAAATTACCGTATTTCCTAGTTATCTTTTGTAGTATGCAGATCAACCCTCGAAAGCGCGCGAAATTTCGATCGGTTGATCTGCATACTACGAAAGATAAGTAGGAGATACGGTAATTATCCATTATGGAGACTTGCTATTTGTATTGCATACTTCATGTATAAACGGAGATTCAGTGCAAGGTGCCTATACAATTTGAAAGAAAAATTGTTATTGTTTCCGTTTGGCTATTATTAAGTGGTTAAGAGATTTGTTTGTACTTTCCCATAAGTATTAGCGGTTTTTTTTATGAAAAGGTCACTAATTATAGCCAAAACCACAAAAAAATAACCTCAAGAAATTGTTTATAACGTTGTGAAGTTACTGAATACGTAATTGATTGAGTTAAATCGGTTGGACACAAGTGTCCTAATACCCAATAGGAAACGGAAAAAATTGAACGTTTTTCACATGAGCACAGACTTAGCTGCGAATACTAGAGTAAAATCCAAATTAAATTCAGGTGTACGGCCAATTTAGCATTTATGTTAAAAAAATCCACTCTGAATATTAACCACAGCAAAAAATTTTTGGGGTACCCCAAAAACAAAAAAAACCACGAAAGTCTTAACTTAAGCAAATTAAGCTAATTAACACAAAAGCTGAGCATGTTTAGGAAATTTTTTTAGGTTTTTAATATCAAAAAAATATGAGGAATTGTATGGTTATCAAAAATTTATATAGTTTTATAGGAGCTATTTACGAATTATTGTTTTTTCAGCATACGCCATCTACAACGATTAACCGCGCAGTGCCTTAGCCCATTTAATACAAGACTTGAAAAATGCTCGAAGAATAGAGCAGGAAAAAGGAGATTTTTCCCCGGGCGTATGTTTAGAAAGAAAAGATGTGGACTAGTCTGAGATGGACATTATGTTTACTATAGGAAATTTGCATTTGGTTTGGCCAGCTGCTCACTAAATAAAAATTTCTACCATATGATAATGATTTGTTTATACATTGATCTAATCACACAGCACTGTTGCATTTTTTTTAGTCTCATAAAATGTCATTTGAAAAAATCATACTCACAGCAATCTTTAACAAGCGCGAAATAGCCACTTTTTTAAATTTATAGTTGTTTCCTACACATATACAAATATAGCCTTCTAATTGAAAAAGTGGCGATTTCGCGCTAGTCAAAAATTGCTGTGAGTATGATTTTTTCAATTGACATTTCATCAGACTAAAAAAATGCAACAGTGCTGTGTGATTAGATCAATGTATAAACAAATCATTTTAAGAATTTAGCGTTGAAATAATAATAAGAAGAAGAAGAAAAAGAAGATGAACATGAATTTCAAAATTTACCCACGTTCTCTAATAATGGTTGGCACGGCGCCGCGGGGCTAAATCGCCCCGTGGCGCTCCCTCGCCACCCATGATAAACGAATTTTTATTTATCTGAACATGAGACTACATGTAATTAACATTCAAAAAAAATTTTAAATCCATTTTATCAAGAATATATAACACAAACGAATTGCCGACTGTACACTAAATTTTTGACCAAAATTTTCCTAGAAAATTAAAAGAAAATGGCGAACTTTTGCAAGAAAAATCGCACAAAAGTTAACAAGTGCGATTTTTGTTGCACTATTTTGGTCAAAAATTTAATCTACAGTCGAAAATTCTCTTGCGTTATATATTCTTGTTTTTTTGGATATCATTTTAGTTATTTCATTAAAGCCAATTTTAGCATTTTAAATTTTATTTTAAGTAAGAATGAAAAAGAGATTTTCACAAAGCTAATCGACGCTTTTTTTTAATTTCGATGATTTTTTGTCACAACCTTACTTTCTCTCCAAAAACATTGTAATTTTTTCGTAACAATATTTTAAAAAAACTGATATCTAAAATATATCGAAACAGGTAACAGTAAAAGGATATTGTCTAAAATTCGCAGCAAAAATTTAGATAGTTAAAAGCTTAAGTTTTAAATTTTGTGTAATTTCGACAGGTAACAAATGATTTTGTTGTTTTTTGCCAGCGGTCAGAGTTTCGTTCAACCCTGGTCGTTTCCATCCGGCACGCTCCTCGCCTTGCTCACCTCCTCTTCCCACTGTCGTAGGAAATCAGTAAACCGCTGCGGAATTCTGTTCCCAGAATTCTGGCCTGCACGCGGTGAACGTAGAAATGTAGAACGATGCAAAACAACAGCCATCAACACATCGTCCGCAAGTCCGGACCAACTACAAACCAGCTACCAGCTGGCACCTTTTTGCCAAGCTCCAACAAATAAATTTCACCATTTGTCTCGAAAAATAGTCAAACACCATGTTGGGTCTTTCAAGTCAAGTCAAAGTTAATTTTTTTGAGGCCAATTTTAAAAATTTGATAGCGTCAAATGTTGAAATGTTTAAATTTCTTTAAAAAATCTAAATTTACAAGGTCATTTGTCTCGAAAGAATTTAAAATATTGTTAGCCTCATTATTATAAGAAACCTACCAGGCATTCCATATTGGAAGAGCCTTGACTGCTTCGAACCCCATTTATCCCGTTTATCCATTCCTCCATGTCTGCTGTAGTTGTAATGGGTATTTCATTGGTTAAAATTCCTAAAATAGGAACGTTGTTCAAGTTTGGGCGTTAAAGTTCCTATAGTACAACCTGCCCACCGGTCAACCAGGCCAAGCTGGCAACGGTTTTTTGTATATATAACATTTATGGTTAACTTAGGCTTAAGGTTTTGGCTTAGACTTTAAGCTTAGCCATGGGTTTAGGATTAGCAGCATAGGCTTGCTTAGAATTATACTTACATTATAGAAACCGTTTTTTTATGAAAATAAAAAATAATCATAAACAAAACTATCAGCTAGCCGCACATCGCGAAACAACTATCAACGGGCCAAGGCGTCAACCAGTCAAGCTGAGCATCAAACAATCCGGTAATGAGATGGAATATGATGTGATATTAGGCACATAAACTTAGCGGCAATGCACAAACTATAATTTGGGAATGTGGGAAAATTTTAAAACGAAATTCAGGACCATCTTTTCTTCTTTTTTTATTATATCCGCCCTCAATATTTAATATTAAAATATAAATTTAAGTATTGCATTGCAATATTACTATAAGACGAAAAAACAGTCTGTAGTTTGCAGAATTCCTAAACTATGTTCATAGTGCTACACAAAACTTCAAAGTAGAGTAGATAGACCGTACATAGATCCTGAGGATTTAGATTACATTTATCGTGTGATATAATTTAAACAAAGCAATTACAAAAAATTTCGGCAAATATTTTTTGCATATAGTTTGTACAAATTATGCATACTCTAATCGGGCCTGGCTTAAAAGATCTTACAAAAAAACGTCCAAATTTCGTCCCGCTTACATCTTTAAGCTTATATCTTTTTACAAAATAATAAACAGTGTGATATCGGTATTTTTTCCGTTTGTTTTTTTGTTTTGTTGATATCTTATCTCTTAATTTTGTTTGCGAAAAGTCATGCACAAATAAATCAGTTTTAGTAAAAATTACTTTGTAGTTTGTAAATTTTTATGAAAAACACTTTTGTTTATAAAATTTCATTTTCTTATATTTCCCAGGGGCCTATTTTATTAAATTGCCTCTAATTTGATAATTGTTTTTAATTTTGCCTCTAATTGTAAGTAAAAAAATCCATTGTTTTTCTTTTGTGTTTTTAATTAAAAACTATAAAATTAGGTTTAGAATTTTAAAAAATTACAAATGTGTAAATTTGTAAATTCCACAGTTGCGTACGTATTTTAAAATTAATAAAATAGGACAACTTAAATACGTTTATAAATTTACCATTACATAGATCTTTATGAAATAAGCCCCAGTTATCGATTTCGCCTGGTATGGTTAGAGTCCGTGTCTTGCATACTAAGGGTTTAAGGTTTCATTCCAGCAGGAGCCAATTTTTTTAAAGTTTTCTTGAACAGCTTATAACATTTACAAACAAGTTGCTTGCCCCATTAGAAAGTCACGTCTTTGTAATATATGCAAATGCTCTAGTGAAAAAAGTGCAAACAAAGTTAAAAGAGTACGTACAATTTAATTACTGCCATGTTCCTTAAATAATTGTAGGCCCAAACCCGTTTCTGACTACAACGTAAAAAACGCGTCTAAAATGCAGAAGAAAATCTATTGTTACTGATGATACAGAAAAGCGAGACATTATTTATAAAATTTATATTGCAGTTGTAAAGCCATATATTGTTCCAATTTTCTTTGAAATTAAACTTTCTAGACGGAACATAAAAAGCAGGCACTTAATTATAAAATGTGCTCTGTCTTTTTATATTCACATCAGCAAGTTATTTGTATCCCACGATGAAGTAATCACCAGAACTGCCACATAAGCTTTATAAGGCGACTATGAAACGCGTTATAACAGCTAATATGAACAGCCTGTGATATTAAGCTAAAGCAGTTGAAGCTGAAAATAAAAATATTATTAACTTATACATCACTGCTATCTCAATTTGTACAAACAATTGCAAACTCAATGCTTGCCAGTGATTTCAAAACTACACTTAAGCAAACGAAGAAGTCCACAATGCTGCACAGTGGAATCCACCAAAAGTCAAGGATGCAATACGGATTTAAATAAATCAACATTAAGCTCCTTTTCCCCAGTGAGTTCCAATTGGCGTTTCGTGCATTAGTCTTAAGGCTGGTTCATACTTATGTAAAAACGTCCTTTGGACAAAGGACGTTTTTACATAATACATACGTTTATACGCTGTATTTGGCCTTTGGACTTTGTCCAAAGGATGTTTTTACATAAGTATGAACCAGCCTTAAAACAAAACGCCCTTGGTGTTGCACTCGTCGGTAAGACCACCAAGCTTATTAACACAATTATATATATATACATAACCAATAAGCAATTTTACAAAAAAAAAACATGCAAAACATTAGACACAATAAAAAACATTAACAATTAATATTAAAACAGACACAACTAGAATAAATTGTTGTGATTTTTCGCCACTTTATATAGTAACTTTGACAGGTTTTTAAGAGCATTTATATTCTGCGTCTGAGACGTGACTATAATCAAGAAAGGTGAAACTAAACGTTTATTTTCCACAAAAAAGCTGTGCAATGTCTATTAAATAAAAAAATTTAATTTAATTTTCTTGCTGTTATGACTGGGAAAATAAAAACAAAAATGCAGACCAAAAGCTAAGCAAACAAAACATTATTTAAATTTATGCTTTTGTCTACAAAACGCCAGACGATTCCAGAGAGATACAACAATACCAAGTAGGGTAACCGAATTACAGACGATTCCAGAGAGATACAACAATACCAAGTAGGGTAACCGAATTAAATTCGGCCAGCTTTATGTACCTTCGGTGACCGGTTGTTATTTTTGTCATACGCAAAGTTATAACTTACAAGTCGAAAAACCTTTACGGTGTAATTACAAAAAAATAGATGGAGATTTGTAAAATAGGAATTTACAAACGTTTTTATAAAACAAATCAGTTACCTTAATACCAAAAAATCTAATCAGCTTTGTTACTGCAATAGCAAAGGATTATACTACAGTATTACTGGCAATGGTATTATAACCCTTCCAATACCACTCATTTTTAATTATTTATAGGCTAAAAAAATCTTGCTGACCGCGATATTTGAAGTATTGAATCAACTATTTAACAACAAAATCATTCAAAATTTTTCACTAAAGCCGATAAATAACAAAGATTAAAAACTGTATTTTAATAATTATTTATCAATTTACTTAATTTGTAACCTAAATGCAAATTTTTTAAGGGCTAAAATTGGTTCATTTTCGTATATTTTGTGAAAAGGTGGAATTAAAAAAATTCTGCGTTCTTATTTGTTTTTTTTTTAAAAACGTCATTACCGCACAATTTTTATTGGTCCCTCGTGTCTGCATTCTAATTTTCAGCGTCAGCCAGATATAACTCAACCGTAGAAAACTGACACGAGGACTTAATTAACCTACTGCCTGAATTGAGATAATGTATGTCAAATTAAAATTGCTTACTCTAAAAACCAAAATTTAACCTTTTTATTCAAAAAAATTAAATTTAGAAATAAGGCCCCAATTTTTTTAATTTATCTTTACCCAAGATAAACACCTGCAAAAAATTTTAAAAGCATCTTTAAAAAATTAAATTGTTTAAATATTTAAAAAATAAAATAACAGTTGCCACCACAACATGGCCCTAATTGTTTTTAATTTTTCACAAATAAAAACGTTAAAAATGGTTTGTTGGGTTTCTGAATCTTTTTTTAAGTTTAACAACTAGGCTATTAAAAAATTTTCTCCAATAACTCATTGTAAAAAAACCGTACATTTAAAACAATGAGTAATTTATTCATTATAAAAATACTGGTACTGGAATTAATACTAGTACGAAATTCTAGAATACTGGAATTAAATTTGCGTTTTTGAAAAAATACTGGTACTGTCTCGAAATAAAATTTGAGTTAAGGATAGTACTGGTACTGTACTGCAACTAAAATGAGGACGGTACTTTTACTGGTACTGTACTGGAATATTTTTGCACAACCAGCATAGTACTGGTACCGGTACTGGAATAAAATCTGAATACTTTAATAACACTAAACACCATATTTCACTTTTAAAAAATTTGTTTTTTTAGTTTCTTATTTATAATGCTCTTCAGAAAAAAGTATCGGTGTGGTAGGATATTTGACTCCCAATCTTAAAAAGACATCACTATTTAAAAAACAAACCAACGAATAGTTACGTTTGAGAACTGTTGTAGATCAATTTAATTGTTATTTCTGAATAAAAAAATTCTTCGGTTTTTTAAAATTTTAATTTCACTTTCGCGTTTAAAAACCGCTTACTGCCTGTTGTGTTTTAATTTTTGTTTTTGGATTTATATTAAAATTAACAGTATAACGTTCTGATTTTTTAAATGAAAAGCTTCTTAAAGTGTATTGGGCTATATATAGTGTATAAAAAATATCTCGAGTTTAGCTAAAATTTAAAATCTAGGGTTTTATTGTGAATTAGTTTTGTAAAAAGTAATGTTTTCAATTATTTTAAGTAAAAGTAAAAGCAATTTGAAAAATTTAATTTATGGTTGAATTATATTTGGCTGACGCTGAAAATTAGAATGCAGACATGAAGCGACCAATTAAAATTCAGCGGTAATCACGTTATTTAAAAAAAAACAAATAAGAACGCAGAATTTTTTTTAATTCCACCTTTCCACAAAATATACATAAATTAACCAACTTTAGCCCTTAAAAAGCTTGCATTTAGGTTCCAAATTAAGTAATTTGAAAAATAATTATTAAAATACAGTTTTTAATCTTTGTTATTAACCCGCTTTAGTGAAAAATTTTGAATGTTTTTGTAGATAAATAGTCGACTCAATACTGCAAATATCGCGGAATAAAAATAATTTGTGATTTTTTCTTTATTTTCAGTAAAGTAAAATTAAAGGTAATACCTATTTTTTTAAGTGAAAGGAAGAATACATAACAAACATGAATTATTGTATAATAAATTTGTTCTCTATCCGTGCATTGCTTTGGCAGAAATTTAACCCCCAGGGGTGTTAAATTTAATCACCCTGTCAAATTTTACCCTCCGGTGGGCTAAATTTAAGTCCCCCCCCCTTCCGGGGGGTTAAATTTAACCCCCGGGGGGTCAAATTTGACCTCTTTTCCTAGGAATAAAAAACCGCCAAAACAAACCAAAAAAAGACACTTGAATTAGAAAAAAAAATAACAACATACAAATATATAAAAAGAAATCCACAATTAACTAAAACTCACGATTTTATGAAAGAGCGACCAAAGATTTAAGGTCTTTTCATTAAAGTTTTAAAATTATTCACACGAAAAAATTCTTAAGTTTGGTTATTTTAAAATAAATTTTATTTATTTTCATTCAAAATTAAGTTTTTATTCGAACAAATATTTTAAGAATTGAAGTTCAACAAAAATATTAAAATTAAGATTTTAAAATAGAAATAAAATCAATAAAACTAAAAGGAAACAAACAAAAATAACGCTCGATTAGAAGAGAAATTCGAACCTGGGACACGCCCAAAATACGTTTTGGCTTGTCCAAGGGACGATTCGACTTTTTTAAAATTGTCTTTTGAACTTTGTGCAAAAGATAAACCAAGTCACAACCTTTTGTCACAAGTATGAACCAGCCTTTAAACTGTACTTTCTTTCGTAACCATAATTTCGTCAAAGTTGTTTGTTGTGTTCAAACAATATTTCTATTTTTGTTATATGTTTTGTGTAATTTAAAAAAAGAATATTGAAACAATTTGTTTCTGCATAAAAGTCCTAACAAATCTAGTGTACTATTTTCCTAAAATTTTATTATTTTGTGCTCAGTTGAACTGAACTTTTTAATTTTATAAAGAAGATAATAAAAAAATTTATTAAAATATTCTATGATGTACAATTTTATTTTTTCCTGCTTTAAAATAACTAAACCAGAAAGTAATCGACCACTCCAATATTTTTTAATGAGTTAATTTATATGATATTTTGTCGTTTTTTGTCGTTTTCGTGATTTTTTTTATTAACCTCCTTTATTTTTTGTGGCAAACAAGGGGGGCTAAATTTGATTCTCCCCATCGGGGGATTAAATTTAAACCCTCGGGGGATCAAACTTAACCCACGGGCAGGCCCTGTGCCAGGGGGGGCCAGTGGGGCCATGCCCCCACCTTTCTGGGTTGGCCGGGGTAAAAATAAGGAAGATGAGGTAAGTCCATGGGGGTGGGGTAAGGTAAAAGCGAAGGTAACTTCATTATGAACCCTGCTTCTCCCTACCATCTTTCTTGCCAAAAGTGGATTCTGCCGGCCTGGCTGCCTTGAATTCAATGTAAATAGGTATTTTTAAGCCCTAATTTTGATCATTTTTAATGCTAAATCAAAAAATTTCGCCTCCGGCGGCTGAGGGGACACCCCCCAGACCCCCCGGCGGACGCTTTGCGTCCGCCTGGCACCGCTTCGCGGCGCAAAGTGCGGCGCTTCGCGCCGCATTTATATTCCGTTTTCAATTTTCTAGAGTCTGGCCCCCTCCTTTCAAAAATCCTGGCACAGGCCCTGCCCACGGGGGGTTAAATTTTACGCTTCCCCCGGAAGGTTAAATTTGAACCCCTTGGGGGTCAAATTTAACCCATGTGGGGTTAAATATAACCCCGCCCCCCGGGGGGAGGAGATTAAATTTCTGTCAAAGCGTTGCACGGATAGGGAAAAAAATTTAATACACTCTTTGTTATGTATTCTTGGTAAAAGTAAGAATAGTATAATAAAAGTAATTTTTAAACGGAGCAAAACATCGGTTTTCGGAGCTCCAGAGCTTCGTTTTAAAGTTTTTTGCTAATTTTATCTATAAAATTTTTGTTTTAAAAGTTTTTTGGTCTAAATAACGTGTGTTTAGCGTGTTAGCGGCTCAGAAATTTTCTTTTGTAATTTATTTTACAAAAAGTTACTTTAAAAAGGAATTTACTCGTTAAAACTACTTAAATTTTACTGCTTTAATTAATTAAAATATTTGAGGAAAAATTCCGAGTAAAAGTAAAAATTAAAGTAAGTGAAATTTAAATGTCGAGTAAAAATAAAAGTAATCGCCACTTTTTCAATTTTATAGTTGTTTTTTACACATACAAATATAACCTTCAAATTAAAAAAGTGGCGATTTCGCGCTTGTCAAAGATTGCTGTGAGTATAATTTTTTCAATTGACATTTTATCAAACTAAAAAAAATGCAACAGTGCTGTGTGATTAGATCAATGTATAAACAAATCATTATCATACGGTAGAAATTCTTATTTAGTGAGCAGCTGCCCAAACCAAATGCAAATTTTCTATAGTCCACATAATGTCCATCTCAGACTATTCCACATCTTTTCTGTCTAAACATACGCCCGGGGAAAAAGCGCCCCTTTTTCCTGCTCTATTCTTAGAGCATTTTTCAAGGCTAGTTGTTACTCAGAACATAAGTTTTTTAGAAGTACATTTTTTTTAAAATTATAAATTAGAAATAAAAGAACTTCGTTAAAAAATAAATCAACTACTTCACTGTCACAATGCAATGCAGTGTAGATGACTTTTAGTTATTGGATTGCCCAAGAAGGAGAAGGGGGGTAAATATTCCGTGTACCAGCAGGATAAACTGACTGGGATTTAGAATTTTCAGAGATATTCTGAGTTTTGACCATCTAGTTTTTTTGAAAAATTTACAATCTTAAAGCCATCTTTAAACTTACCTGCAAAGATTACCTCTATTGTTGTGATCAAAAGCAATAATCTTACCAGAAACCATAACATTTTAACACTTTTTAACAATTAATAAATAACTGAATTAAGCAAGAGATTAAAAAATGTCTTGAAAACCTATACACAATGTTTGCGTCTCGAAATAATTTATGGCTTTTTAACAACATAGTGAAATTTTTTTGTCAAACCTATGAATTAATAAAATAAAAATAAAGCGTCAAAATTGTTTGTTATTTCAGCTGATAGAATTTCATAAATCTTAGAAGCGATACTTTCGTTTAAGTGCAGCAAAATCGTACAGCGGTATAAGTGGTATTCGACACTGATGCCCACTGGTTTTAAAGCGTCGTATCCGAATTTTCGTCACGTGAGAGAGTTTGATTTTGTTTTTCTAACAAAACGAACCTTGTGGTTGCTTTTAAAAATTTTTAATGCAAATAAATCTGCTTAACCAAATACCTATTTTGACCAGCGAAAATGTGCTAAAAAATGTTTGTATTAATGGACCTACATAATTGGTATGACAAAAATTGGGACGGTGATCCTGCCTAGGGATCGACCGGGGCCCCGGCCCCGGCTTGCCCCGGCTCTTTTTTTCCACCCCGGCCCCGGCTCCGGTAAATGCAATTTTCTCTACCCCACCGCCCAACCCCGACCCTGGAAAACACAATTTTCTGTTCCCCGGCCCCAGCCACGGCATGTTAGCTGTCAAATGAGCCGGGGCAAACAAGGGTAAGAACCTCTAAGAATACAAATTTTAAAGCGCTTTTTAACATTTTTAAAAGTGATACCAAGAATGCATACTCTTATGCATTCTTGATGGTACATATACCTATTTTTATACAGAGAGCTAATTTAATCGCTTTAATATGAAGATATTTATTATACTTATATATTAGGTTTTATTAAAATTCTTTATTTATTTAAAATTCCTTATTTTGGTCATGAATCCTTATTCTAAAAATTTTAAAACTTTTTAAGCATTAAAAACCATATATAGAGTTTATGTTTTATGTTATTACAAGATGAGGGTTTGACAATAAATATATATTCTTAGACGTACAATAGATATTAAAGTTATTATAATATCATTACTTATATCAAGAATATATAACCCAAAAAGTTTTCGGCTGTACAGTAATTTTTACCTAAATTTAACAAGCAATGTTGAACATGTGACTTGTCACGCGCAAGCAACTTTTTGTGCATTCAATAAAGATTTTCTCGCACAACGATTTTTCGGACACCAAAACCCGTTTTTTTAAACTTTTATAAAATCGCTGCGTAACAGAAATTTAGCAGAAAATGATAATGGTTGCTAGAAAATTAGCTAATGTGTGGATTTTTCGGTGAAAGTTTCATTGCAACTGGACTTACGCTTGGAATATATATTATTCTTGCTTGTATTTTTAGATTATATTAAAAGTGTTTAAACTTAAGTTGATGTAAAAATATTTTTTAAATAAATAGAAAAATTCAAGTTGATGTCTTGTTTGCGTTTTATCATTTTTTAAGTTTATCGCTAAAAATACACTGAAATTCATTAAGTTGGTCTTACTTTTACTTTTACTTTACCTATATAAAATTTTGACCGTTAATTTTTATTTTACTTAAATTAACCCTTTAAAAATCCGCATAAGGTATTCCACGTCAGCGCTGCTCAATGTACTCCGCCTCATCGTCATCTTTGTCGCCAAGTTTAGCAATGAGCAGCGATGGCGCGGAATCCGTTCTGCGAATTTGCAGTGGAAAGAACCCAAAGGGTTAAAAAAGTCTCAAAATACTTTTAATGTGACTTTACTTAAATTAAAATTTTTCAAATTACTTTTGTTTTTACTCAATAATTGAAAATCAATACTTTTTACAACACTAGTTGAAAGACGTGGTGTAAAGGACGAAAATTCCGCACATTGATTAAAATGACTAAAACTAGCAATTTAAAACAAACTAAAAAGCGAACGTATTCGCCGCAAATCGCAATATAATTCTTTTACTTTTTAAAATTCAAGAAAACAATTTTTATAATTTTTATAATTTAAAAAAAGTGGTATTAAACCTTTAAAAATGCTCCAAGAATTTAAAATAAAAAAGTGCGTTTTAACCCCTCTTGTATGTTTAGACCGAAAAATATTGAGTTGAGGCATGTAATTGAAGTTCGAAAAAGACACTTCTTTAAAATAACATTCTTTAAGACACTAACATTCCTTAAATCTAGGATTAAATTTCGCCAATTATCAACTGATTCGTTTTATGAATATTAAGAAATTTCGTATATAATATGAAAAAATTTCGCTATCAAATAATTTTATTAATTTTTTTATATTGGTATCCAATTTTAATTTTAGTTCCTTTAACACGTTTTGCTTTTCTAATCAAAACATACTTCTCGCATAAAAGCGCTTTAATTGCTGCCCTATTTTTAGAGCATTTTTTAAAAGTAACAAGAATGATTAGCGGAATTAAGTATAATATTACTTACTATTACCAAAAATATATAATTTAACGAAAAAATGTGACTCCCAATAAAAAACGAAAAAACTATATATAGCTCTCCATTAAACACTCTCCAAAGCAAGCTTACGCCAAAATAGCCCGCCACGCACTTACACAAATACGCGCGCATCCCCCAAAAAAAAAATTTTATATCCGCGCACATTGGCAGAAACGAGGCAAAGCATATTTTCCCGCATAAAAGGCACATGCCATATAGGAAAAAGGTCATTAAAGGAGAGGCTCATAAAATGGCTACTTTTTGTACTTTTAGGAGGCACATTTCGTAACTATTACTATGTAAACAAAATAATAATTTAAAGTTTAACAAACATCAAAATAATATTAAAATAAATTTTTTATCCTTCCTTTAAAAAAACCTTTGTGTTTAAAAAAAATAAGTTTTTTTCTATTACACAAGTGTTTAATTTCTAAAATATGACTATTAATTGCCAAAAAAAATAATTTACAGTAAAAAATTCGACGAAAAATTAAAAAATGCGCGTTTTTCTACCTGCTATTCCCATCAAGTTTTAATATAGAGCTTATTGATTTTGTTTTAAAAACAACATGTAATATAAATATATTTTTTAACAACGCTTATTCGGCACTAAAAAAATTACATTCTGCATAATACTTTCGGAAAGAATATCATCAAAAACGTTTTTTAATTCATAATAACAAATAAAAATTTTGTTTTTCCTAAGCCTGAGCAAAACCTTAAAATCAAGCTAAAAACATAAAAAACCTTTGAATGAATGAATGAAAAATGTTACACGTTACATTAGTAACAAATAAGTACAATGTTTAAAAAATATATGTATGAATCTAAAAAAGGTATCACAATATCAAAAATGAATATTATCAAATATTAACAGAAACCGAGAGAAAAACATGTAAATAAGTTTAGTCAATGTAATGGTTGCAAAGGTTTCTAAAAATTTTAAGATTCACGGAGGTGAAATTTGAGTGAGAAAGGGGAGGGGCAGGGTGGGGTCCATCCCCCTCCTAGCCCCAAAATTTTGGGGCCCCCCCTAGACGAAAATCTAGGGAGGCCCCCCTCCCCCCAAATTTCTGAATTTTTTATCCCTGACTCCCCTCTAGATTTTGAAATCTGACCCCCCCTGCCCCCTCAGGAAAATTTTAGGTACCTTTTTTATACTAAATTTTCTTCCAAAAACGTGAATTTTCATCACATATTCATGCTTTTACACCCTTTTTATGCATGAATATGGCTTTTTATTCAATAAAATGTAGTATTATCCTATAAAAAGAACAATTATTAAAGTTATTATGGTTTAAAACTGTTTTGCTTTGGACACCGGACCCCACATGACCTCACTCTACATTTCAAAATTTCGCACCCCGGGTCGACCCCCCCTAAAAAGCTAGGGGGGGGGTCCGGACCCCCCTCCTAGAATTCAAAATTCGATTTACCCCTAACCACCCCCCCTAGCTTCCCTGACCGTGCTCACCTATGAGTGTACTGGGTTAACGGAACAAAACTATGCTAAAATTTTGCCTGCTGTCGTTCTGGCCTGCTCTGAGTGCTGCGAGCAAATCTGTACTCTCTCGCAAGAAGTTGCCAGCCTTAAGAACCGTATCAGCCTGCACTTGCTATGGAACGGGTCAAGGCAGAACTTTCAGTTTTCATTCTTGTCTCCAGATTTCACTGTTATTTTGCAAATCCCACAAGACGCCATTACTTTTTAAAAGATGGCGTAAAAAAAGAAAGTTCTTTTAAGTGCAGAGCAGAACATTGGGAGAAGATGTACCCAATATCTACGGCAACGTCCCTTCCAATGGGCAAGCCACCTCACCTGACATTACTCTAGCCAGTATGTCACTTCTCCCAACCACTGACTGGCAAACAAGAACACAGCTGAGCTCGGATCACCTACCCATGATCATCAGTGTGCAGCTTGATATGTCTCAACAATAACTATACTCATTATGCAAGACGTATAAGAACCTGGCCAAAGCCAACTGGCCAGAATTTACTGCACAACTAGAACAAGCTTTCAGCCTCTAAACGCTACCTACTGACATTTAGAAAGGTGAGAAATTCTTTTGCCGAGCCAAACCGTCAATGCAGCTGCCAAAAAGAGGATTTTGGAAGGCCTAATTTGTCTGTTCACTGCTTACCTGAACAACAAAACCAAAGCACTTACTGAAGAAAGGGATGAACTGAGGAAGAGCAACCCCAAATCGGACCGTTTACATGAGCTTAACAAAGGAATCTACAGGTCTGTGAGAGAAAAAAAGCGAAAAAATGGTAGGAATACCTTTTCACCTTTAATAGCCGTACCAACATTAGGAAAGTATGGAAGACCATCAAGACGCTGAGTAAAGACCCTTTGGCCAACCCTAACCAGGCACCATTACCTTTGATAAGAAAACCATTCAAAGCAGCAAGGAGATAGCCAACAGCTTCAATAAGCAGTTTAGTTCAGCAGTCCAACACAAATCAAGCAAATCGGCCCGCAAGATGAAGAAGCTGATCAGGAAATTTAACAAGTCAGATAACGTTACCATTTCAAATGACACCGTGAAGCAGTGATCAAAAAGGCCAAAGCCTCTAAGGCAATGGGTCCCAATAATCTGTGCACAATCCATCTCAAACATCTTGGCGCAAATGGAACCTCATATCTGACAAAATTGTTTAACCTATCACTCCTATCTTGCAAAATTCCATCCATCTGGAAGAAGTTGATTATTGTGCCACTCCTGAAGCCAGGCAAAGATCCAGCAAACTCCAAGTCATAAAGACTAGTGTTGTTCCTGTGCCCTGCCAGTAAGATCTTCAAGAGAACACTTTCCCAACACTAGACAAACACCTGATAAACAAGAACCATCAACATGGATTGTGCCCACTGCAATCAACCATCACAGCCCTACACGACTTAAACACAACCATTGCGAACAGTTTGAATCAAAAGAAGCCGCCCAGCAGATCAGTAGTGGTCTGCATAGACCTAAGCAAGGCATTCGACACAGTTTCCCACAAAGTACTATTACAAGACCTGGTGACATCTACTCTTCCCCGTGGGCTTGTCAGATGGTTCAGTGTAGGGCTGTGATGGTTGATTGCAGTGGGCACAATCCATGTTGATGGTTCTTGTTTATCAGGTGTTTGTCTAGTGTTGGGAAAGTGTTCTCTTGAAGATCTTACTGGCAGGGCACAGGAACAACACTAGTCTTTATGACTTGGAGTTTGCTGGATCTTTGCCTGGTCTCAGGAAAAGTGGACAATAATGTTTCCAAGATGAGTGAATTTTGCAAGATAGGAGTGATATGTTAAACAATTTTGTCAGATATGAGGTTCCATTTGCGCCAAGATGTTTGAGATGGATTGTGCAGAGATTATTGGGACCCATTGCCTTAGAGGCTTTGGCCTTTTTGATCACTGCTTCACGGTGTCATTTGAAATGGTAACGTTATCTGACTTGTTAAATTTCCTGATCAGCTTCTTCATCTTGCGGGCCGATTTGCTTGATTTGTGTTGGACTGCTGAACTAAACTGCTTATTGAAGCTGTTGGCTATCTCCTTGCTGCTTTGAATGGTTTTCTTATCAAAGGTAATGGTGCCTGGTTAGGGTTGGCCAAAGGGTCTTTACTCAGCGTCTTGATGGTCTTCCATACTTTCCTAATGTTGGTACGGCTATTAAAGGTGAAAAGGTATTCCTACCATTTTTTCGCTTTTTTTCTCTCACAGACCTGTAGATTCCTTTGTTAAGCTCATGTAAACGGTCCGATTTGGGGTTGCTCTTCCTCAGTTCATCCCTTTCTTCAGTAAGTGCTTTGGTTTTGTTGTTCAGGTAAGCAGTGAACAGACAAATTAGGCCTTCCAAAATCCTCTTTTTGGCAGCTGCATTGACGGTTCTGCTCTGCAAAAGAATTTTCTCACCTTTCTAAATGTCAGTAGGTAGCGTTTAGAGGCTGAAAGCTTGTTGGAGTTGTGCAGTAAATTCTGGCCAGTTGGCTTTGGCCAGGTTCTTATACGTCTTGCATAATGAGTATAGTTATTGTTGAAGCATATCAAGCTGCACACTGATGATCACTGGTAGGTGATCCGAGCTCAGCTGCGTTCTTGTTTGCCATTCAGTGGTTGGGAGAAGTGACATACTGGCTAGAGTAATGTCAGGTGAGGTGGCTTGCCCATTGGAAGGGACGTTGCCGTAGATATTGGGTACATCTTCTCCCAATGTTCTGCTCTGCACTTAAAAGAACTTTTTCTTTTTTTTACGCTATCTTTTCTAAAGAAATGGCGTCTTGTGGGATTTGCAAAATAACAGTGAAATCTGGAGACAAGAATGAAAACTGAAAGTTCTGCCTTGACCCGTTCCATAGCAAGTGCAGGTCAGATACGGTTCTGGAGGCTGGCGACTTCTTGCGTGAGAGTACAGATTTGCTGTGCAGCACTCAGAGCAGGCCAGAACGACAGCAGGCAAAATTTTAGCATAGAGCAATACGTAACTGAACGAGGAACACCACATA